>RWGZ01001493.1:0-82229 GCA_009725065.1 Utricularia reniformis
TCGCTTCCACCATACGGACCAGCCCAATCGTTATTGGGCCTCATCCGTTGCAGGGTACCCGGTCCTAGAGTTCTCATTAGAAACTTTGTCTGATTCCTACAGAATATGATATTCAACAAGATTGACATAGGGATGATACACAACTATGCATCGTCTAAACTCTAATTTCTCAATAAACATACATTGAAATATAAAATCTTTTCTATTTTCGTATAAACCATTATGTTTTCATAAACTTACATGTAAACAATTGCAGTGTTGGATATATGATGAAAATGTTGGATTTATAAATGTTTTCATACTGGTCTGGAATTCTGTACCGGTTTGGAGCGGTATAACCGATATACCTCCGTACACTGTGCGGTACCAGATTTTATTTTTTTAAAAATTATATTTAATTAGTATTTAGGATCGAACCCGAAAAAAACCGGAAATCAACCCTAATACCCGATACCCGACGGTACCATAAAATACCAGTAAAGCCCTGGTATTTGACGGTATACCATCCAGTATGAAAATATTGATATTTATGATGAATATCTCATATTTTGCATAGAGTCTGCTCTAAAACTTCAAATGTAAAAAATTATATAAAAAATATAAATAAAGACATTTTAGTCATTTCAATAACTAGAAGTAGAAGTTGAAATTAAAATAAGATTTATATTTTTTTATTTGTAGTTATAAAATTGAGAAGTAGAAATTTTACTTATCCAAAAGTAGAATGAAAAATAAAATATATTCTACAAGTTCATTAATTTCTATTTCTTATAATAAAAAACAGAAACAAAAATTGTACATAAATATAACCTTAGTATTGCAAAATTAAATAATGTATCTAACATCGTTGATTGAACATGTACTATTTAAGATAATGTTTTAATCTATTGATAGTTTAATATTATTTCTTAATTTATTATATTAAAAAATATTATTTTATTTTATTTGATATGAAAGAATCTAATTACTATTATTTATAATATTTTAGTTTAAGTTTAGATATCAATCTTTGTGAAGAGTAATAAAAATAGAATACCAATGGGATCTTATTTAACATTAATATAGAATTCATTTTTTTATTTATATATTTGATTTTATAATTATAAATTGTCTTAGATTATATATTGATTGATTACATTTTTATAATTATTTTTTTGTACAAATTATTTTTAAAAAAATTTATCTATTTTTTGAAAAATAAATGGGTGAATTGATTTGTGTTGTTTTATTTATTTTGGTTTGGTTTTTGTTTCACAAAAAAAAGAGTATTGAATTTTGAGTTGAGTTTGGTTCTAAATTTGTTGGTTGAGTTTGGCTTAATATTAATCCGACAAAACCCACACAAGTGATACCATATGTGTTATGCTATTACCCAAAGAAACAAAACACCGAAGACACAAATTTGCAAATGACACTAAAATATAATAAAACATAAAGAGTATGTGATGAGACCCTCGGAATCCGGCACCCCGAACCTGATCAAGGCCAAGCTTAGCCAGGCCAACCCGAGTGACATAAGCCGAACATGGAGACCCAGATCCAGCTCACGGGAATGGACGACCAAGCTAGGCCAGTTGGGCCCGAATGACCGTTCTTATCGATCGGTCCCGATCGATAGAGTCATGCTTGCTCCCCCTCATTAGGACCGATCGGTCTACATCTCATAGGCTATGCTTCGGGCCATCCACATTCCTCAACATGCGACAACAACCTCTGACAATCTTGTCAAAGGCAGGTCCGACGGAGTCATATGAGCCTCCTTTTGGTCTAGAGATAGACGACTAATAGCGTCAAAAGGCCTAGAGTCGTGCAGCCCTATGAAGTCATGCCCAGCGGCTGTCCCGCCTGACACGAGCCGACCTAGCCGTATGGAACAAGCACAAAACGATACCATACTGTTCACGCAGCAGAGAAGGCGTATAAAAAGGACACTTGGGAGGCAAAGAAAAGATCCTCTTTTTTCTCTTCTTGTTTGGCCGGCTATCGATTTATTTTCGATAAGCTTTCTTCCCCTTGTTGTCTAAAGAACAAACATGGCATTTGTGATCAACAACATGCTTATTGAATCGACAAAGGGTTTTTTTAGCTCTTAGTCAAGTGGTTTTTTCCTAAGCTTTTGGGGTTTTCCACTCTAAAATTGCCTTGTCTCTTCTATATATGATTCGTAATCGTCTTCCACATATTAAATAAATTACAACCGAGTTCGTCTTGCAACGAAGAGGACGACTGTTGACACCCCCGATTTCTTAACCACAACAGACCGAGTGTCTCCCAATATATGGATAACATGAAGGACCAAATGATCAGCAAATTTGGTCTGGATTCCGAAGATGAGCGTTGGGAGACGATCGACCCCCTAACCAAGGATGGAGGCTTCCGTGAGATCCCAGAGCTAGAAGAGCCCCCGCTGGAAAACTATCCCCTCTTTGACCTGATGGAGAGGTCAGTCAATGAGATAGTTGAAGAGAGGGAGAAAAAGATAGAGGATCTCAAGGCATGAATCGTTGAGAATTCTGGAGAAACATACAAGGAGGAAGGACAGATAGACTAGATCTTCAATTTTAAGTGCCCTCCTTTCTGTATTCTGCTTTTGTAAACTCCATCTTGTCAATAAAATATTTCTGCCAAGTATAAGATCAGGGTTCATGCTGAACCTGAACCAAATGGTCCTCTCGACTTAACTTAGAATTTTGATGGGCTTAATAAGTTAGGGGATTTTAATTGGACCACGCTTGAATCCGTCCCTATAAAATATTATGACCTTGGCGGCGCTGCCTTGGTTCTTTATAAGTCCCATGTCAAGCTTAACCGAATCCCCGGTTCTGAGAGCAGTCCATGGCGAGCTTCGGCTTGCGCTTCGACTGGCTAACTCTGTCCCTGTTATCTCGTCCATGACTAAGCACAGAGAAGCAAGAGCTATTTCCAGGTGGTGGGTGCCATCGAAGGGGAAATTAAGTTCGTAGTAAGTTCTGAGAGTTTTGCAATCCATCTAAGTACTCATCAAGCATGGAAGCAACTGACTTGTCAGAGCGGTCACACTACTTGATAGCCTTATGGATGGGATGCTACAGTCACCATTCCGAACTAGTCCAGAAAATCCAACTTCAAGATTGGTCACTCGCCTAACTAGAGACAGTTTGTATTGCATTTGTTGTAACTTATTCGTATATGAGAAACATTTTACGATTCAGAGTTGCCATATAGCGTCAAAGGTTTTATACAAAATATCGCCTTTGGTTCATAACGTTCCAGGTTCGGGGGATCTTGGTTCCATCCAAAGTTTCTAACTTGTAAGCCCCAACCCCTATGTTCTTCAGGACTCGATAGGGCCCTTCCCAGTTCCTGTCCAGCTTCCCGAGGTTTCTCTGAACTCTCACATTCCTGAGAACGAGGTTACCTTCTGAAAATTCTATGGGCAAGACCCGTTTGTTATGAGTCCGCTCCATAATTTGCTAATAAGCACACATGCACGCATAGATGACGTTCCTTTTCTCTTTAATTATTTCCAAGTCTAAGGATCTTCGTTCATCGTTCAGATGCTCGTCATATTGGGTTATTTGAGGTGATCGTATGGCAACCTCCACTAGACTGACCGCTTCAGACCCGTATACCAAAGAAAATAGAGATTCATGGGTCGTTGAGTGGGGAGTAGTTTGGTAAGCCCATAGAACCTCATAGATGTGATCGGGCCACTTTCCTCCCAAATCTTCTAACTTAGTTTTTAATCCATTCAGGATAACTTTGTTGGATACCTCCGTCAATCCGTTAGTCTAAGGATGAGTGCTTCACCGCGGAATTGAAGTCCATTGTCTGATACAAAAGCTCGAGGTACTCCAAAGCGGCATATAATGTTCCTCCACAGGAAGTGCTTCACAACCTTTTCGGAAATAATAGTCACTGCTTCAGCCTCGATCCACTTTGCATAATATTTAACCTCCACAATGCATAACTTTCGATGTTGGACCGATCGGGGAACGGTCCCAAGATATCAATCCTCCATCTGTCAAATGGACAAGGAAGTGGAGTCACTGACAGTGATACTCCTAGCAGTTGGGGGAAAGAAGAATGGTGTTGGCAAGCAGCACAACGTCTTGTGTACTTTTTAGCATCCTCGGGGAGCGTTGGCCAGAAATACCTGCAACTAATCATGCGATGATATAGTGATCGGGCCCCAAAATGTATACTGCATATTCCTTCATGAACATAAATCATAACGGCCTCAACCTCGATAGGGGATAGGAATCGCAAGAGCGGTCCTTCAAAACTCTTCTTGAATAATTGCCCATCATTTAGCACATATCGCTTGGCCCGGGTCTCAATATTTCTGGCCTCAGATGCATTTTCAGGTAGATGGCAATCGGTCATGTACTTGACAAAAGGGTCCATCCACGTGGGCTTCCCTGGTGAGTCAATGGTGTTTATTTTCAAGTCCTGGAGTTCATGACATAAAACCCGAACTTCCTCAAACGACTGTTCGGACACAGAAATTTCGATCGAAGGTCGGTCCTGAATATGGACCGATACTGTGCATGGTCCAATGTCTGGTAGGCATGCAGCCAGTCTGGCTAATGCGTCGGCCACCTTATTTTGTTCTCTAGCACATGGTCAAGTGAGAATTCACGGAACTTTTTAACAACTCCAGGACCTTTGCATGGTATAGCTTCATGGTTGGCTCATGTGTTTCAAATCTTCCTGCGAATTGCTCCACTACCAACTTGAAGTCTGAGAGCATTCGCAATTTAGCAACTCTCATCTTTCGGGCTAAGGTCATCCCTGACAGCACGGTCATGTATTCCACCACGTTGTTCATTCCAGAGAACAAGAACTTGACCGCGGAATGGATAACGCCGCCTTGAAGAGTAGTAAGGGTGATGCCCTCTCCTTTTCCCCCGAAGGCTGATCCGTCAACATAAATGACCCATCGGTCGTCCTCCTGGTTCAGAAATATGACTGATCGGGTTATTTCGACCACAAAATCAGCGAGGACTTGAGCCTTGATAGCCATTCGGGGAACGAATTCCAAATACATGGAGCTGATCTTGATTTTCCACTTGGCCAACCTTTCATTGGAGTTCACCTGATTCAAAACTGCCTTTAGAGGTTGATCAGTAAACACATAAACCTTTCGGCCTTCAAAATAGTGCTTAAGCTTGGATATAGCCTTCTGCAAGGCCAGCATGAATATTTCTAAAGTAGTGTATCTGGTTTCGGCAGGTACCAGAGAATGGCTCACGTAGTAGATAGGTCGGTGAACGTCATCTCCAACGGTTACCAAAGCTGCGCTGACTGCGGTCTCCGATACGGCCAGATATAGTCCTAAAGGTTCATGGCAGGTCGGGCTCACCATCACAGATGGAGTGCGCAGATAAGTCTTCAAGTCTGAGAAGGCCTGATCGCACTCTTCGGTCCAACCAAGTTGACTTGCTTTCCTTAACACCCTAAAAAAGGGGAGGGCCCGATCCGTGGATCTAGATATAAACCTGCTCAGCGCTGCCAATCGGCCAGTAAGCCTCTGGAATTCTCTCTTGTTTCTTGGAGGTTGCATATCATTGATCGCCTGAACTTTTTCAGGGTTAACCTCTATGTCTTTCTCAGAAACGTAATATCCTATGAACTTGCCACTTCGAATCCCGAAGCAACACTTGTTCGGATTAAGTTTGAGCTTATATTTACGTCATACTTCGAAACAACGAGACAAATAAGGAATATGGTCTTCATCATTCATGCATTTGACAATCATATCATGAACATACACTTCCATAACGTGGTCTATCAAATCCCTAAAGATCTTGTTGACCAACCTCTGGTATGTTGCTCCAGCGTTCTTCAAGCCGAAAGGCATAAGCTCATTGCAATACACGCTGTCTTCCGTCATGAATGATGACATTTTCTTATCTTCCTTAGCAAGGAAGATCTGATGATACCCGGAGTAAGCGTCCATGGTACTCATCATTGTGCTGCCAGCTATAGCATCCACCAATCGGTCAATATGCGGCAGTGGGAAATGATCCGACTCACAGCTCTTGTTGATGTCGGTAAAATCAATGCACATCCTCCACTTCCCATCTGCCTTGGAGACCACCACTGGGTTCGCAACCCATTCAGTATAGTGAATCTCACTAATGAAACCCGACCGTCGCAACTTGTACACCTCGGCCCGGATGATCTCAATTTTCTAAAGGGAGTAACGTCTCGTCTCCTCTTTTGCCTAATAGGCTTTTTTTCGGGATCAGTGTTGATCTGATGCTCACTCTCGGATCGGTCAATCCCCGGCACATCGTCCGGGGTCCAAGCGAATATGTCCACATTGCATCTCAGCAAGCGGATCAGCTCTTCTTCGAATGTAGGGGCCAAGTGCTCCCCGATGCGAGTAGTCTTGGTTGAGTCATTCTCAACCAAGTTGATCAGCTTGAACCCAACGGGTTCCATGGCCTGCCTCGGGTGCGGGGGCTCTTCGAGCAGATCCACCCGAGCTCTCTTTATTGGTGCCAAGGTTCGGCACGAGCTGATGTAGCACTGTCTTGCTACTTTCTGGTTCCCCTTGACAGAGATCACTCCATGAGTGGAGTGGAACTTGAGCATCATGTGGTATGTAGAAAGGACCGCCTCAAACTTACTCAGGCCGGTCCGTCTAATAATTGCGTTGTAAGCCAGATCGACTTCAACGACAATGAACTCTAGGGTTTTCGATCAGTCCCTACTTGGCTCCCCCAAAGTGACCGGGAAAAGAATCTTCTCGCACGGGATGACACTCCTCAGACCTCGAATGGGGATTAGAAAATCGTCCCCATGGATGGCGCCAAACTGTTGTGGTCCAAAAATCGGGGGTGTCAACAATCGTCCGGTTCGTTGCAAGACGAACTCGGTTGTAATTTATTTAATATGTGGAAGACGATTATGAATCAAATATAGAAGGGACAAGGCAATTTTAGAGTGGAAACCCCAAAAGCTGAGGAAAAAACCACTTGACTAAGAGCTAAAAATGCCCTTAGTCGATTCAATAAGCAAGTTGTTGATCACAAATGCCATGTTTGTTCATTAGACAACAGGGGAAGAAAGCTTATCAAAAATAAATCGATAGCCGGCCAAACAAGAAGAGAAAAATGAGAATATTTTCTTTGCCTCCCAACTGTCCTTTTTATACGCCTTTTGTGCTTGTCCCATTTGGCTAGGTCGGCTCGTGTCAGGCGGGACAGCCGCCGGGCATGACTTCATAGGGCTGCACGACGCTAGGCCTTTAAGCGCTACTAGCCGGCTATCTCCAGACCAAAAGAAAGCTCATATGACTCCGTCGGACCTGCCTTTGACAGGATTTTCAGAGGTTGTTGTTGCATATTGAGGAATGTGTATAGCCCGAAGCATAGACTATGAGATGTGGACCGATCGGTCATGATGAGGGGGAGAAAGCATGACTCTATCGATCAGGACCGATCGATAAGAACATGCATTCGGGCCCGACTGGCCTGGCTGGGCCGTCGATTCACGTGAGCTGGATCTGGGCCTCCAAGTTCGGCTTATCTCACTCGGGCTGGCCCGGCTAAGCTTGGCCCTGATCAGGTTCGGGGTACCGGGTTCCGAGGGTCTCATCAATAGCGATTGTACATTTATAAAATAACATATTTCTTTCTGTATCACAATATCAATTTAATATAAAATTTTAGGCATACAACACTATAATGGAGAATTACATTAATTATGCATATCTTCACTTTTATATCATTCTATGCATTATATTATTTTGAGCAAATAAAATAGAATATCATTATTATTAAGCTCACAATAATTATTCTAATAATATAACGCATGACACTCTTATCATATCAAAACTTTGGGACAACTCCCATCCTTTCTACATACTATATAAATGCTTTTGGCGGTAAGGTTTTGTTAATGGATCCGCTACCATAAGATTAGTGCTTATATGATCAATAGATAATTTCTCTTCTTTAACAAACTTATTTACGGAAATATATTTCACTTCCATGTGTTTAGTACCACTTGAATACTTATCTTCATTAGAAAAGAAAATTATTGCAGAATTATCACAATAAAGTTTTAAAGATTTGCAATATTTTCAACCAAACAAAATCCTTTTATGAAATTATGCAACCATTTCTCTTGAACTGAAGCATCAAAGTATGATACAAATTCAACTTCCATAATCGAGCAAGCTAATCTAAATTTTGAACTTTTCTATGATATAGCCACTCTAGCTAATAGGAACAAATAACCGAAAGCTGATTTTTTTGTATCTAGACATCCAACAAAATCTGAATCTGTGTATCCAATTACTTTCAAATCATCAGATTTTCTATAAGTCAGCATATATTCTTTTGTTCAATGCAAAAATATCAATACTTTCTTTGTAGCTTTCCAATGTTCAATACCTAGATTGATTTTATAACGACCAAACATACCAATAGCAAAACCAATATCATGTCTGATGCAAGTTTGAGCATACATCAAACTTCCAACAGACGAGGCATAGGGAATCTTTGTCATTTTCCCTTCGTTCCAAATCATTTGTGGACATTATTCAAATAAAATTTATCACATTTTTGAATTTGAACAATACTTGGAGAACACCGATTCACATTAAATCTTTCTAGAACATTTTTAATATATGTCTTTTGAGACATTCCTAATATTCATTGGTTTCTATCACGGAATATCTCAATACCAATAGCATAGGAAGTCTCATCCATATATTTCATTTGAAAGTTCTTAAAAACAAATTATTGGATTCATGTAATAAATCAAGATATTTTGTAGCTAGTAAAATATCATCTACATACATAATCAATAATATAAACTTACTCCCACTAACCTTCATATACATACATTGATCAATAATGTTCACTCTAAATCCAAAAGAAGTTATTATGTCATTAAACTTTAATTACCATTGACGGGAAGCCTATTTAAGTTTGCATATTGACTTCTTTAGTTTACACATCATTTGTTCTTTACCCTCAACTACGAAACCTTCATGTTGAGTCATAAATACATTTTCTTGCAAATCTTTATTTAGAAAGACAGTTTTTACATCTATTTGATGCAACTCAATATCAAAATGAGCTACAAACGATATGATTCTAAATTAATCTTTTCTAGAGACTGGAGAAAATATCTCTTTGTAATCAACACTATCTTTCAAAGTGAAACTCTTCACAACCAATCTTGCCTTATAACGTTCAATGCAACAATTCGAGTCACGCTTGGTCTGAAAGACCCATTTACACTCAACTCTTTTGCAATCTTTAGGTAATTATACAAGATCTCATACTTGATTTCGATCTATTGATTTTAACTCATCTTTCATAGCATCAAACCATTTTTTAGAATTTTCATTTCTCATGGCTTGTGAATAGGGGTGGGCACAGGTCCGGCCCAACGGGTTATGAGTCGAACCCATTGAGCCCGTACGGGTTGGCCCAACAAGTTGAAAATATTTTTGACCCGTCAATGGGTTAAGAATATGGCCCAACCGGTCAACGTGTTGAGATAACATAAACCATAAACTAAAAACTTAAACTTTAAACATTCAAATTTAACCATTAAATAAAAAAAATAAAAAAATTGGCCCACTTTAACCAGCGGACCCGTACGAGTTGACATGTTGAATATCACAACCTAAAACGTACACTAATATTTGTGTTAGCCCAACACGGGTTAACCTACGGGTTGGAAACGAAACCAGGTCATTATCAATTCATGTCCCACTTTCATCCTCTTCTTGTAGGTAAATCACGTAGTCATCTGAAATAGCTAGTTTGCGTTGACTTTCAAACTTTCTTTGAGTGATTTGTTATGGTTTTCAAATAACATCATGTCATCGAAAATGATACCAACCAAATAATTACTTTGAATCTTATCAAGAAACTGTAAAGAAGACTTGTACATTTCAACAACCTCACTTTGATACCAAATGAAAGCATATAGTTTATTTGAATAAACTATTTAAGATATTGAAATATACAATCTTACCACCATAATCATAATGAAATGATTATAGGAAAACTTACAAGAATTCATAGTCATTATTGTCAAGAGAAGAGTCTTCTTCCTCTTTACCCTAAGTTTTAACATCCACAATTGTACACATATTGTTTCGTGTCCACATGCCCGAACAAACATGAACAGATGAAAGATGTCATCGGAGTATTCATGAATTGAGTATGACAATGTTTTTTCCACAATGGATTACCATTATTTCTTTGGGTTGAAACATCCACAACAATAGTTTTTTAATAAATAGACTACCATCTATATCTATAAGTAATGACACACCATTTTACTTGTTACACGACACTCCTCGTGACTATGGTACACTCCGTGTTTTTGGCACTTAATGTTTTACCTATACTTGGGATACTAGAACCAATAAATTTAATCCAAAAACTATTTTCTGTGTTTTTGCATGTTACAGTGATCACTATATAGGTTACAAATATTATCATCCAACTAGTAAGAAATTTATAATCTCTCACCATGTAAATTGGATTCACCGACATTCATTGTTCTAAAGATTGATACAACTCCACATAATGAGTTTGTTAGTTCCGCGATAGAAAGTGCGGTGATGTGCGGTGAGATCATCAAATCGTGATATTTTTATGGTACACAAAACACAAGCTTAATTGCGATGTTAAAATCGTTAAAAAATCACGATTTCATCACAATTGTTAAACTCAGTTGTGGTTTCATCGTGATTTTGAAAAAGACTAATTTGCCCTAACTTCTATTAATTATAATATAATTATATTTATTATTTTTTATAAATAAGATTATATTAGTATTTTAAATAAATCACAATCATAATATCATAATTTTACCAAACATATATAAAAATTAATGATAATCATATTTCACCACACCTCAATTTTAAAAACATAACCAAATAAACCCAATATTGTAATGGATGAAGTTACTATCAACTCAAGAGTAAGTAACGGTACAAGTGATACAATGACAAATGTTAGCATACATGTACTTGAGAATTGTGACGATACAACCAATCCTTGGAAGTTCTACATTTTAAAAATGACTCAACCTCTAACATCGAGAGAACACAAAGGAGCCCTCTACCGACACAATGCGTCCATCTTACTAATGACATTGATGCTTCTGAAGTGAATCTGCCCAATGTCGACCAATTCATCTCAATGGTCCATCACCTAATTGCACTAAACCAACCAATATCAGCTGCTCCAGTTAGTGGTCTTATTCATACTATGGTGACCCGTTCTTTATCTGAAATCACTAAGCCAAATCTCAAGTATGCTCTCAATGTCACCATGAACTCGTGCATTCCATCAGAACCTACATCCACAAGTGCAGCTATGGTACACCCCGGGTGGAAAGCTACCATGATGGATGAAATTGATGCTCTCAACAAAAATAAAACTTGATGCCTTGTTCCTAGGACTCCTGGTATGCATGTTATCGGCTCTACGTGGATTTACAAGGTGAAATTACAGCATAATGGGTCACCCGATCGCTTAAAAGCACGACTAGTGACAAAAGGGTATTTTCAGGAGGATGAGGTTGACTACAATGAAACTTTCTCGCATGTTGTCAAGCGAGGTACAATATGGCTTAATATATCTATTGCTATTATGCATAAATGTCATGTCCGACAACTTGATGTCAAAAATGTCTTCTTGCATGGTGTTGTACTTGAAGACATCTACATGGACAATCTCTTGGTATGAGTGATCCTACCTATCCAAATTATGTGTGCAAATTATATCACTCTCTTTATGGGCTTAAGCAGGCACCTCGCGTGTGGTTTGTTCGATTTAGTGCATTTTTATTAATTTAAGTTTTTTTTTCATCCTTTTAGACCCTTCCTTATTCATATCTCATTCCACAAACGATATTATTATTTTATATTGATGATATTCTTCTTACCTGAAGTTCGCTAACCTTGGTTAATTATCTCATTCAACTTCTTAGTACAGAATTCGTGATGAAGGATCTTGGAACTCTGCATCACTTCCTTGGTGCCCAATTTATCGAGACCTCGGATGGTTTTGATATGTCTCAAACTCACTCTTCTCCTATGTTAAATGGACACCACCACGGCGCCACGGGGATTCGGAGACTCGGACTCGGGGACTCAGATTTGTTAAAGAGTCCGACTCGTTAATATCAATTATTTTTTTAATTAAAATATAAAATTTTAAAAAGACATTTGTTGTTAAATGGTTCATAATTAATAATAAATAAAATTATGTTTATCTAATTATATTATACAAAATAATAAATTACTACCACAAATATATATGATAATTAATGTTTAAAACCTGTAAAATGTCGAAATAATTGGTATAAACTATATTATATTCCAATAATATTGATATACAACTAATTTTTTAAACATTAACGAATTATATTAATATATATAAATAAAAACAAATTTAAATAATGACTATTTCAAAATAAATAATAATAAATTTAAATATAAAAAACATACTCGTGTCCAACAAGTGTCCGAGAAGAGTCGGTGTCCTAGAAGTGTTCGACTCGGATTCGGCTTCCCGGGAGAAGAGTCCGTTTAACATTGTCTTCTCTTACTATCTTGAGCATGTTCAATATGCTAGATTGCAAACCAAAGACCACACCTTTTTCTACAAAGCTTTTGAAGGATGTTGGTAATGATTTGGTGTTCACGCCTCAATGTTACCATGCTCTTGTATCCGCCTTCGAGTACCTAAATTTCACTCACCCTGATATCACTTACTCAATCAACTATATGTCTCAATTTTTGCAAGCTCCCATTACAGTGCATCTCCGACTTGCATATCGTATACTTTCCTATGTCAAGTAACTTTTGATTATGCTAATTAACTTTATGTTTCTCCATCTCATGTGCTCCATGCCTTCTCTGATGCTGATTTGGGGAGTTGTCCTTTGACACATCGCTCAGTGACCAACTATTGTACATTCTTTGCCCCAATTTGATCTTTTGGTGCTCTAAGAAGTAAAAGACAATGTCTAGATCTAGTACTGAAGCTGAGTATTGTTCCGTGGCTCACACCACTGCATAGGTTACTTGGCTTCGACATCTCTTTGAAGATCTTCAAATTTGTCTTTCAACACCACCATGTTCTTCAAAGACAACATTAGTTCTCTACATTTGACGATCAATCATGTTCTTCATGCTCATAGAAAACATATTGCTCTTGACTATTTCTTTGTATGTGAACAAGTCACCTTGGGTCATCTAATCAATCGATACATCTCATCATCTCAGCAAATGTCAGATATATTTACAAAGCCACTCACACATACTATGTTACAATCATTATGTCTAAACTCGCCCTCAAAACCCTGTCACATTTACGGAGATGTTGAACCTGCTGATAAAAGTCTATGGGATGATAAGGATGATGAGGAGGTTAATGATGGAGATTTGGATCTCACATAAATTAAGATCCATTTTAGATTAATGAAGTTAGGGGAGATCAAACCTCACAAATAAATTGAGATGTATCAATGTGACGACTGTCCCATGATTGATAAGGGAACCTATGAAAGAGTCATACAGATAATGTTTATTATAAGAGTCAATCAAAAGACCCTCAAATGATGTCAAGAATGAGTTTTTTAACTTAATTATAGGATTATTTTAGAATCAATTATTGCCTTTAAATATTGTAAGACTTTTCATTATCGATATCAAGATTGGAGTTACTGAAATACATCTCTTCTTCATATTCAATCCTTTTGTTTTTAGTTCTTCTTTAGACGTGGGTTGTATATATGATTGTGCCAGGAGTGAATTGGATCACAAAACAAATAAAACTAATAATGCAGGTCGAAGAACATTACTTCCATGGTTGTAGACTGTTCAAGTAATTTGTCTGCGGTCAGCAATTGGAAAAGACAATGGGCCCTTAAATTATGAAGCCCACTACTTTAAATTTCCTGGTGGGCCCAATTTCAATCACATTGCTTCGCGTGTTGGATAACAATGACAACCACTAAAAACAATCAACAACCTTTCTTACAGTATGATAATTCAAATTTAATTCAATACATTATTGATATTTAATAATTATTGATTTATTTAAATGAAAAACCTAAATTCAAATAATGTAAGTTAATTAAATATACTCTTAAGTCTTAACAAACAATTATAGTATGATTAATTAATTAATTTTATTTACATGAAAAATGGACATTTTATTGGGGAATTCCGAATTAGATAAACTTTGGGCAGCATGGGCATCTTCATCTTCTCCACCGGAAAGATTCCTATCATTTTCAGTTTTCATATTTTAATGGAAAGATAAAACATGATGATTCATTGAATATGGACAAAGGAACAATCATTCACTCTTTTTTTAGGGTTTTATTTATTTCCCTTCTTTCATTCATTCTTCACTCCCAAAATCTTCTTCTTCTTCTTCAATGGCTAATTACAGAAACGAGGAATTTCAGGAATCAGAAATGTGGGGANAGTATGACAATGTTTTTTCCACAATGGATTACCATTATTTCTTTGGGTTGAAACATTCACAACAATAGTTTTTTTAATAAATAGACTATCATCTATATCTATAAGTAATGACACACCATTTTACTTGTTACACGACACTCATCGTGACTATGGTACACTCCGTGTTTTTGACACTTAATGTTTTACCTATACTTGGGATACTAGAACCAATAAATTTAATCCAAAAACTATTTTCTGTGTTTTTGCATGTTACAGTGATCACTATATAGGTTACAAATATTATCATCCAACTAGTAAGAAATTTATAATCTCTCACCATGTAAATTGGAATCACTGACATTCATTGTTCTAAAGATTGATACAACTCCACATAATGAGTTTGTTAGTTCCGCGATAGAAAGTGCGGTGAGATCATCAAATCGTGATTTTTTTATGGTACACAAAACACAAGCTTAATTGCGATGTTAAAATCGTTAAAAAATTACGATTTCATCACAACTGTTAAACTCAGTTGTGGCTTCATCGTGATTTTGAAAAAGACTAATTTGCCCTAACTTCTATTAATTATAATATAATTATATTTATTATTTTTTATAAATAAGATTATATTAGTATTTTAAATAAATCACAATCATAATATCATAATTTTACCAAACATATATAAAAATTAATGATAATCATATTTCACCACACCTCAATTTTAAAAACAGAACCAAATAAACCCAATATGGTAATGGATGAAGTTACTATCAACTCAAGAGTAAGTGATGGTACAAGTGATACAATGACAAATGTTAGCATACATGTACTTGAGAATTGTGACGACGCAACCAATCCTTGGAAGTTCTACATTTGATAAATGACTCAACCTCTAACATCGAGAGAACACAAAGGAGCCCTCTACCGACACAATCCGTCCATCTTACTAATGACATTGATGCTTCTGAAGTGAATCTGCCCAATGTCGACCAATCCATCTCGATGGTCCATCACCTAATTGCACTAAACCAACCCATATCAGCTGCTCCAGTTAGTGGTCTTATTCATACTATGGTGACCCGTTCTTTGTCTGAAATCACTAAGCCAAATCTCAAGTATGCTCTCAATGTCACCATGAACTCGTGCATTCCATCAGAACCTACATCCACAAGTGCAGCTATGGTACACCCCGGGTGGAAAGCTGCCATGATGGATGAAATTGATGCTCTCAACAAAAATAAAACTTGATGCCTTGTTCCTAGGACTCCTGGTATGCATGTTATCGGCTCTACGTGGATTTACAAGGTGAAATTACAGCATAATGGATCACCCGATCGCTTAAAAGCACGACTAGTGACAAAATGGTATTTTCAGGAGGATGAGGTTGACTTCAATGAAACTTTCTTGCATGTTGTCAAGCGAGGTACAATATGGCTTAATATATCTATTGCTATTATGCATAAATGTCATGTCCGACAACTCGATGTCAAAAATGTCTTCTTGCATGGTGTTGTACTTGAAGACATCTACATGGACAATCTCCTGGTATGAGTGATCCTTCCTATCCAAATTATGTGTGCAAACTATAGCACTCTTTTTATGGGCTTAAGCAGGCACCTCGCGTGTGGTTTGTTCCATTTAGTGCATTTTTATTAATTTAAGTTTTTTTTTCATCCTTTTAGACCCTTATTCATATCTCATTCCACAAACGATATTATTACTTTATGTTGATGATACTCTTCTTACCTGAAGTTCGCTAACCTTGGTTAATTATCTCATTGAACTTCTTAGTACAGAATTCGTGATGAAGGATCTTGGAACTCTGCATCACTTCCTTGGTGCCCAATTTATCGAGACCTCGGATGGTTTTGATATGTCTCAAACTCACTCTTCTCTTACTATCTTGAGCATATTCAATATGCTAGATTGCAAACCAAAAACCACACCTTTTTCTACAAAGCTTTTGAAGGATGTTTGTAATGATTTGGTGTTCAGGCCTCAATGTTACCATGCTCTTGTATCCGCCTTCGAGTACCTAAATTTCACTCACCCTGATATCACTTACTCAATCAACTATATGTCTCAATTTTTGCAAGCTCCCATTACAGTGCATCTCCGACTTGCACATCGTATACTTTGCTATGTCAAGGAACTTTTGATTATGCTAATTAACTTTATGTTTCTCCATCTCATGTGCTCCATGCCTTCTCTGATGCTGATTTGGGGAGTTGTCCTTTGACACATCGCTCAGTGACCGACTATTGTACATTCTTTGCCCCAATTTGATCTTTTGGTGCTCTAAGAAGTAAAAGACAGTGTCTCGATCTAGTACTGAAGCTGAGTATTGTTCCATGGCTCACACCACTGCATAGGTTACTTGGCTTCGACATCTCTTTGAAGATCTTCAAATTTGTCTTTCAACACCACCATGTTCTTCAAAGACAACATTAGTTCTCTACATTTGACGATCAATCATGTTCTTCATGCTCATAGAAAACATATTGCTCTTGACTATTTCTTTGTATGTGAACAAGTCGCCTTGGGTCATCTAATCAATCGATACATCTCATCATCTCGGCAGATGTCAGACATATTTACCAAGCCACTCACACATACTATGTTACGATCATTATGTCTAAACTCGCCCTCAAAACCCTGTCACATTTACGGAGATGTTGAACCTGCTGATAAAAGTCTATGGGATGATAAGGATGATGAGGAGGTTAATGATGGAGATTTGGATCTCACATAAATTAAGATCCATTTTAGATTAATGAAGTTAGGGGAGATCAAACCTCACAAATAAATTGAGATGTATCAGTGTGACGACTGCCCCATGATTGATAAGGGAACGTATGAAAGAGTCATGCAGATAATGTTTATTATAAGAGTCAATCAAAAGACCCTCAAATGATGTCAAGAATGAGTTTTTTAACTTAATTATAGGATTATTTTAGAATCAATTATTGCCTTTAAATATTGTAAGACTTCAAGATTGGAGTTACTGAAATACATCTCTTCTTCATATTTAATCCTTTTGTTTTTAGTTCTTCTTTAGACGTGGGTTGTATATATGATTGTGCCAAGAGTGAATTGGATCACAAAACAAATAAAACTAATAATGCAGGTCGAAGAACATTACTTCCTTGGTTGTACACTGTTCAAGTAATTTGTCTGCGGTCAGCAATTGGAAAAGACAATGGGCCCTTAAATTATGAAGCCCACTACTTTAAATTTCCTGGTGGGCCCAATTTCAATCACATTGCTTCGCGTGTTGGATAACAATGACAACCACTAAAAACAATCAACAACCTTTCTTACAGTATGATAATTCAAATTTAATTCAATACATTATTGATATTTAATAATTATTGATTTATTAAAATGAAAAACCTAAATTCAAATAATGTAAGTTAATTAAATATACTCTTAAGTCTTAACAAACAATTATAGTATGATTAATTAATTAATTTTATTTACATGAAAAATGGACATTTTATTGGGGAATTCCGAATTAGATAAACTTTGGGCAGCATGGGCATCTTCATCTTCTCCACCGGAAAGATTCCTATCATTTTCAGTTTTCATATTTTAATGGAAAGATAAAACATGATGATTCATTGAATATGGACAAAGGAACAATCATTCACTCTTTTTTTAGGGTTTTATTTATTTCCCTTCTTTCATTCATTCTTCACTCCCAAAATCTTCTTCTTCTTCTTCAATGGCTAATTACAGAAACGAGGAATTTCAGGAATCAGAAATGTGGGGAGAATCGGTACGCCAGAAATGGGAAACTAAAGCTACATCAAATCGGAAAACTGGACCAATGAGGATCCCCGATTGGTCCAAAACACACGGGAATAGCATCAAGAATTCGAGTTCATGGGTTGATCGGAGTTTCGAGTCGTGGGTCGGTAACGACCAGGAAACTGGCCGTGGGATTATGATTCCTCCGCATAAGTGGATTTCACAGCGGCAAGCGTTGTCGTCTTCTGTATGTGAAGGTGCTGGGAGAACGCTTAAAGGGAGAGATCTGAGTAGGGTTCGTAATGCAATTCTTCTGAAAACTGGGTTTCTTGAATCTGAGTCTGTAACTGGAATTAAACTCCGATGAAGATTGCTTTAATTATATTTAACGGTAGCATTTGGATTTCCGGTTGAAGACCAGAAGATGAAGAGACTGCTGTAAATTTAAATGTGAATGTAACAATAATTCAAAAAAATGAATTAATATAATAATAGTTTTGTAATATGTAATATATTTATAATAATTTAAATGTTAATTTATTATAACGTGAATGTCTAATAATAATAATAATTAAATATCAATTTGGTATTATTATTTTTGTCGAATTATATCCTCTAAAATCCTAACTTTCAACACTGATTAAAATTATTGCACTGTCATATTATATTAGAAATATTACGTATCATGTGGATATTTTAAATTTTATAGTTTCATTTTGCCTTACTTGATTAAATTGGTAATATTTCTAATTTTATAAAAAAATCAAGTTGGAATTATTTATATAAATAATGTTGTAAAACTAAACCCAATGGATTATTGTAGTGTAGCTTGAAGTGACAATCTACCTTATCTTGATAATTGTGTTTTGGTTTAATTAATCAAATTTGTTACATGAATTATGTGTCTGCAGACAAGTGCACTGGACCCATGTTTGTGTTGTCCTATTATCTAAATTAGAAATTTATTCTTCACATTATCTGCATTTTGATGGTTATCCTTTTATGTTTCTCTTAGAGGGATAAATTACAATGAAATAAATATAATTAAAATTATTGATAGATTAATAGTATCGTAATAAAATATATTAAATATATGTTATATGATTCAAATGCTACAAATTAGGTATAACAATTATGCATACCCTTTAGTGTACATTAGAATTTATTATTATTGGTAAATATTATTGTTTGAGAAAATAACGCTCTTAATTATCAAATTTTAATAATTTTAGTATATTTAGTTCTAAATGTTTTTTACTTCCCAAACTTTGTGTTTTTTCTATCATTCATCCCCAAATATGTTCTACAAAATTCATACATAGTCCCCAAATGTTAAAAAAATACAAAACTAGTCCATATAATTTAGATACAGTGTTTAAGAACCCTATCACACCCCAGATGTGATGAAATAGGATGAATTTTTGCATCACTATTTAAATCCCCGACCCCAACATTTTTCATATCTGAATCAAGCTCCCCATCCCTAATTTTCAACCTCGATCTAAATATCTGATTCAAGATTCACAATTTAGTAACATCAAATACGAAAACTATCGACAACCTTACCACCTAAGATCTAGATTTATCAGCAGAAACATAAAAGTGGGGATTTAGTAAATCTGATTTACTTATTTTGTGCTTCATTTCCATTTGGTTGAAACCGATATTGTCGTTTAACATTTTAGTTGGGATTGATTTATGCTTGGTTTCTTTCGGGTTGAATCATGATACATTTTATGGGTAGAAAAATATTCATTCCAATTGGTTAACCTACTCTACTAGTCAAAAAAAATGGAAATGAGTTAAATAATTATATTTTTGCCCTATATTACTAACATAACTCATTTTATTATTCCGGTACATATCTAATATACCAGTGTAAGGATTCATCCGATATCCCGACATACTGAATTTCAAAACTTTATAAATTTATTGTCATGGTTTCTAATAAGTTTTTATTAAGTGGAACCAGTATAAACCAACTTTTAACTAGTTAGGATCGACATATCACCAGAAAATCGACCATTTACCCATTCATATGCATCCAAAAAACTAGTTCAATATTTCAAAGCCCGAACCCAAAAATTGGGATCCGGCCCTACCATGGTATTGGGTGGCAGCATACAAATTACATGTTCCGCACAATATTCCACCTATCGGGCATTATGAAATCATTGATTATATCGATTATGGTTTAGGATTTTAGGAGTAATTTAACGAAAATAAAGATTGAGGATTGTAATTATCACTAAATCTAAACCTTGAGGAATACAAAGGTATTAGGAATCAAATTTGCTAAAATTAGAAAAACATGCAGACAAAGTATACCTTTATTATGTTAGAGAGACTTCATGTGTCAAAATTGATTATATTATAGATCAAATTTGTCACACGGATTGAACATTAAATGACAATTTTGCCAAAAATATGTAAAGTACAATGATTAATTTTTGCTAGTGCAAAAATATGGATATCATAATTGCCACATTTATAAAGTTAAGGATCAAATGTGTATGCCTATCAATATTATATATTTGGATTATAACAAGTTGAATATATTTGAGAATTATTTAATTTGGATAAGGTGCAAAATATAATTATAAGAAAATGGAAAAACAAATATTATCTACCTTTAAAATGTTGAATAATATAATTTTGAGTCTCTCGTTATTATATATTTGTCTTATAAGTTATACCAAGTTGAATATATTTGATTTGGATAAGGTGCAAAATATAATTATAAGAAAATAGAAAAACAAATATTATCTTCCTTTAAAATATTGAATAGCATAAGTTACTAAATTATAAATAAACTTGAAAAATATATTAATATGTATCCTTTTAATGTGTATTGTAAGAGATTTCTCTTTGTAGGATTTATATATCTTAGTTTTGTGGTGTGAGGAATATAAAAACATGATTATATTGAGACTTTGATATAATTTATATTATAATAATTTATGTTTCACATTTATTAATTAGAATATCATAATGGGTGTTTAAACTACTTATGGCATAAAAAGATTTATTAATATTGGGCCTTTTATGATGTACGTCTTACATTGTAAGGCCCGTAAAATGTAGAATATTGAGCCATTTTGGTCAATCCATTAATATTTTATGGTCATCTTCGTTCGTAAAGCACAGAAAATGCACGTGACGAGTTATAACATTCGTGGAACGCAAAAATATGAAACGTTAAAGAACCCCGATAGCTTCCACATTTGACGACCGCTATAACTTGTCACATCCATTTTCTTCATTTGACGAACGCGGATGACCAAACTCACCCAACAACTCCGTCAACGGTATTCGTATTCTGGAAAAATTTTGAAATTCAACTATAGTTTATTTTTTATAGCTAATCGTTTATGATGAGGGCTTCAGGGCTCGGTACCCTGAACTGGCTGAGGCCCAAGGATACTGGGTCAATCCAAATGAAAAGAAACAAACGTACGCGGCCTAAAATCCTAATCTTAGTTCATTCAAGATAACAAACCCAAAGGCTTGCGTGATTAATGAAGCCCAAAGGCCTAAGTAACTTGCAGGACCGAAGTTAGAGTTGTACAAGGCTCAGCGCTTCGGGGACCAATTCCCTGGATCGGTCTAGACGGTTACAGCGAGCCTCGGGCATGCACACGTTTTCTACGCTTCGAACTAGCTCACGTTTTCTGCACTTCGGGTTTATCTACGTTTTCTGTCAAGGGAAAACGACTTTTTCAGAGGCAGTTATGGAACGTTTTCCACGCACGATTCCCCTATATAAATACAAGGCTTAAAGTCAAGCTCAAGAGGACCTTTTGGACACGCGAATTAGCCGTTACTCTGCTAATTTCATTCTCTGCGCTTTCTTATTTATCTTAGTTATTTTCATAAGCCTTCTCTGTTTGTAATCTGGAAGTGTTTCATTAATCGATCGACTAAGAGCATTTCAAACTCTTAGTCTTGTGGTTTTTCCCCTTTCTCTAGGGGTTTTTCAAGTTAAATCGATGTTTTATTTACTTATTCCGCATTTACAATCGTTTCCTCAATCTAAAAAAATCAAAACTATGTTCATCCTATTGTGAACCGGTTGACTGTTGTACTTGAATCTTTTTTACCACACAGTTTATTTGATATTTAAATTTATTTTTTATATATCCCAATTTATTTGAATTTAAATTTATGAATATTTGTTATTGTATTTGGTGTGTTGTGATGACTTGAAATTAATTTGAGCATATTTTATTTATAGTAACCAACAATATCTTACATTTTTTAATAACAGATATGGAAGGCGGTGATCTCATGCTCCCAGGAACAACAATGTGTTGCATCGACAGAATCACCACATCAATTGTAGTATTATAAATGGAGAATCGAATTCGATGATTCAGTTTAAGCATGAGGACTATTATCTGAGTAAGCTTGAAAATTTGGATCTAGAGTCTTAGTGTATTTGATGCAGTGTGGTTTTATGGAGTTTTAAAGACAATTAGAATAAAGTTAGATAATCATCTACTGACCGTCATGGTGGAGTGGTGGCGGCTTTGAGACCTATACATTCTTTCTCCCGATGGAGAGGCAACTGTGATTCTGCAAGATGTGTCACTAATGTAAGGTTTGCGGATACTAGGAAATGGTATTACTAGTGTATGTAGGAGAATAAGACATTATTTTAGAGGCATTTTTATAGCATGACCAAATAAAAATAGTTAATTTGACCTATAAAGAATTATTTTAAATCCAACTTTTTCTTACTTATTTTGAGGTTCAAGACATTACATAAATTGAGATTAAATTGAAATAAACTCATTAAAATAAACTATCTTGATTAGCTCATTCAATCCATAATCATTTAACATTTCATATTCTTTATTTCAAGTATAACAAATTAAGTATCTGAATGTCTTCTGCATCTTATTACTTGTTAAACGTGTCACTGGCCGTTTGTAATATGAAGTGCTTCTATTGAATTGAAATATGTAGTCGAGTCCATATTGCTTTTTTATCAAAAGGAAGTTTTGAATATATTGATGATTTATCCATATTTCCATGATTTACAAAGATTCCGTCAACACTTCCCCTCAATTTGGAGCATCATATCTAGAATGCCAGATTTGTTCAGGAGATATTTGAATTGAGAGCTTTCGAGATTCTTCGTCAACATGTTTGCCAACATATTTTTAGAGGTTACATGTTTGAGAACAATCTCTCTTTCAGTCATCATGTTCTGAATGAAATGACAGTCTACATCAATATGTTTTTTCCGTTTGTGAAAAATGATATTTGTTGATATATGCATTGCAGATTTACTATCACATAATAGTTTCATTGGATGTGGGCCTGTGACTCCAATATTTGCTAGCAACCTTGATCTTGTGTTAAAATATTTGTGGTGTTTTTGATCAGTCAAATTTTTTTTTTCTTTTTGTTAAGACACGAGAAATTACGAGGTTGAGCTCACAATGTGTGGGCTTACTGCCTCGGGAGAGCGCATCTCTACCTGGGTGTTTCACTATGATAAAAAGTTCACAATTACAAAATATATCTTCTTTCCGATAAAAGTAAGTGACGTAGTCTCGATCCGGGACGAAAAATGAGCTCAAAACTGGAAACCGGCGCAAAAGTGCATAAATTACTGTTCATGAGAAATTTTATCGCGGATTTCGGCCTTCATATGCAACTTTATCGCGGATTTAACCTGCAGTGTGCAAATTCTCGCGGAATTTTCATGTGAACATATTTGATCGCGGATTTTGGCTTTCATGTGCAACTTTATCGCGAAAATCAAGCCTCTAAGTAATATTATCGCGCATTTCAGTTCATGTGCAATATTATCGCGAAAATGAAACCTCTGAGTAATATTATCGCGAAAATGAAACCTCTAAGTAATATTATCGCGAATCTCAGTTCCTTTGCAATATTATCGTGGATTTCAACTCATGTACAATTTTATCGCGAATTTCAGCTCATAAGCAATATTATCGCGAAAAACAGCTCATGTGCAACATTATCGCGAAAATCGGGACTTGGAGAGCTTTACGATTTAAGAATTCTAGTTTTTCTTCGATTTTTATTCCGACCCTTTTCAAATGACCAGAGACCTATATTTATAGAGAATTTAGGCCCAGCAACTCACCGGTGGATTCAAAGCCCACTCTTGTCCAATCTGGCCTGATTCGACCTCACTTCTACGAAAAAACCCGATCTCACTCCGGATATAAATCGTAATGACTCCGATTATCCGGGACGCTTCTAGTTCGACACGTGGCCCGTGAACAGAGGCAAAGCATACTCTGCATAAGTTAATTCTCACTAAATTCATTAGATATAAACATGTCGATGAACATGCGTCGTAGCATCTTTCGGACGCAAAATTACGAAAATACCCTTGGAGTCACTCCGACTCGTAATTATTCGAAAATAGTCGCGTCTCCTCCGGAAACTTCCCAGGCGGTCTCCAGGTGCCCAAAACCAATAACAATATATCAGATTACGGAAAATACCACACTGGGCGTACCGATTGGACCCTGGGTGTCCAAATTACGAAAACACTCCCGACGCCATTTCAACCCGAAATAAAATTAGAATACCGAAAATACTAGTGGCGCACCGATTGGATCCGGGGGTGTCCAAATTACGAAAATACCCCCGACGCCATTTCAACCCGAAATAAAATTAGAATACCGAAAATACCAGTTGAAGCACCGATTCGACCTAGGGGTGTCCAAATTATGAAAATACTCCCGACGCAATTTCAACTTGAAATAAAATTAGAATACCTTGGGGAACGTGCCAAAAGGTTCCCGGGGTATGCGAATTACTAAAATATCCCCGGGTAATATCAAACATGGTTAACCACCACAATTCACTACCAATGGATGTCATTGTTCTATATTATACTTTCGTTGAGGATCTAGATATTGTGTTTTGCTTCTTAGTTATACTAGATATAGGTAATGATCCAAGAAACACGAAGTATATTGTAGTGGATTTACGTGTCATCGGACAACTTTTCAAATATGAATCACAAAAGTTGTATTCTTGTAAGATTGAATCCGCTCTCAATAATATACCCTGGTCGGACAACATTTCGAGTATCGGCCCAGTCGATGTCTGCCTTCCAATGCTCGATACGTGGTGTTTGTATAAATTGGGCAAGAGTATGAACCGCACAACTTATATCAGGTTGTGTGAAGAGAAGATAAATAAAGCATAAATTGGGTAAGAGTATGAACCGCTACAAGTCTTCTATATTTCTCATGTTCTTTCAAATACCGTACACGAGCTTTCCCATATTGTGGTTTTGTTTGATACAACTTAAAGCATGTTTGGTTTCCATAAGGTCGGTCTTAGAGATAATGTCCAATGTAAACTTTCTCTAGTTGAGATAAAAACCTGTAGGATTAATGACCACTTCGACGCCAAAAAAGAATTTCAAATTGCCCAAATCTTTCATATGGAGTTTGTCGCTCAAATTCTCCTTGAATCTAGTTATCGTAGTAAGAATGTTTTCAGTTATTATCAAGTCATCTACATAAATTTGACAATTTCGGGAACAACATTGTGATGTCTATTTTAACCCATATAAATATTTCTTCAATAGTCAGACTTGGTTATCCTTATAGGTGCTTTCATGTACACTTTTTCTTTGTAGTTCATTTGTAAAAATGTATTGTTGACATCCATTTGGTGAATTTTGCACTGTTTTGTCACAACTACTACTAGAAGAGCTCTCACGGTCACCATCTTGGAAATTTGAACAGAAGTTTCATTGTAGTAATACATTCACGTTGAGTATTTCAAAAAACTACTAGACATGTCTTTCAACGTTCTATCGATCCATCATACCTACGCTTGATCCGATGCACTCACTTGCATCCCAGTGCACGTTTTCATATTGGAAGAGATTGTAGCGTCCATATTTTTGTTTCTTTCAAGTGCATCAATCTCATTTTTCATAGCATCTCTCAAAAGAGAATTTTTGACAACATTAGAATAATTGCATGGTTGTATTGGTTTAGTGGATAACACCGATCGAAATTTGTTATGTCCCGTAGAGAACTTTTCATATGACAAAAAATCTTGATAGTGTATAGCTTGCATATGAGGGCTCTTCAATTGATATTATAGTGATAGGATCGACTGAGTTAGTCGAGGCTTCAATGTAGTTGCATATGTAATATTTCAATTTCTCTGAAACCCTTTTAATTTTTTTCATCGATCAAGCTTTTCAGCAATGAGACTTGTTGGAGTAGAGTTAGAATAAACAAGAGTTTGGTTTGCAACATCTTGGTTAGGTTGGACAAAAGAGGATGAAGTAGTCAAAATATTTGATTGACTAATATCATTGATATTCATTGGATACTGGTCAACTCGTCTAACAAGAGTTTGAGTTACAAAATCTGGGTCTTGTTGGATATAAGAGGGTCAAGACTCGTGTTGAGTAGGTGGCGATGTAGCTTGAGATGAAGTAGTCAAAATATTCGATTGACCAGTGCCATAAGTATTTATTGGATCTTGTTCAAGAATTGTATTACTCTTCCACATTGGTTGTTAAAGGAAATAGTGGATTGGATGACCTATAGTATCGACTAATGGTAAAGAGAATTTGATAGTAGAATTAGACGAAAGTGATTGATTGTCACTATATGGAAATTCATTTTCAAAGAACACAACTCTCCCTTGCTAGGAGAGTTGGACTAAAGTGATTGATTAGTCGTAGAAATGATTGACATCTCACTCTTAAAGTTACAAAAAACTCTAATCCTTGTTATCATCATTTCAGAAATAGTTTTGACTCTGATACCATGTTATAAGAAAAGATACAAAAATAATTATATCAAAAAAGTAGAAAGCAAATCTTTTTCTCATCGCCTCATCCTACTCTTTGCTTTGATTTGGAATTTATTATAATCATATATAACGATCAGTGTAATATCATAAAAGAAATAAATGCATAGATTAGGATAATTCATTTGATTGTCAATTACAATCAAATGAATGTTTGAGTATATTGATAATAAATCTATATTTTCATAATTGACAAAGATTATTTTATGTTTTCATAATTGATGAAGATGATGTAGTTCTGTGGGTTTAGGATTATAAAAACATGATTATATTGAGACTAATTTTGTATAAATTATATTAAAATAATTTATGGTTCACGGTTTATTTTATTTATTACATGACTATACTATTAATGAGATATGATATATGGGTGTTTAATAAGGGATAATTTTTAAAATACACACCATTCAAGTTCCAAATTACCAAACTAAGCATCATTTTAAAATCATTACACAATTAAGCATCTTCATTATTTTATTAATATATCTATTAATTGTTTATATTTTAAATCTATTATTAAAAAATAAAAAATCTAAAGAGTTAATTACAATTTTTCAAAATATTATAAAAGTAAACTTATTTTGTAGCTACCAAGACCCGACCCGATTACATCGATATAAATCCGGTTAATCGTGTTCATGTCTGTATTAGATCGAGAAATTAAAACCCGATATATTTTCATCAGAAATATATCGAATTTAAAATCTTATTTTATTTTGTTCCATTAATATAAAGTGAGACAAGATTATTAATGTTTAACCCAAAGAACAATATATCATTCTAGCTAAAATCTTAATCCAAATATTAAATAGGCCCGATGTATCTTAGTACAATTCTCAATTTATAGTAGTACAACTAAATAAAAAAATTATTGTATTTTCTATCTAGTTTATTATGAAGATATAGGGATTGTTTGGTTTCACGGTGGCCGCTGCGGTGCGGTCAGCGCACCTTGATTTTATTTTATGCAACCAAACAGTCTAGGCAATTGCGGTGATCATACCGAAGTGTTTAGAGGTTATATGGTCAAACCTTGATACATATATCCAACCCACCGTGATTTGGTAAATATCAAAATTACCCTTCAATGTTCAATTAATTAATTTAAAATCAAACCAAAGTTGTGGTTTTGTATTTTTAGGTTTCTTCTTGCAAGATACGTATTCGATTGTATGGATTTCTTTTCGGTTTTTCTTCCAATTTTTTCTTTTCGGTTGCTCTTCCGATTGTTTGTTTTTGTTAAAATTTTCAGAGTTCGATTGCTTTTTATTTGGTATATATTCATATATAATAAATATATTAATATAAATGTTAAAATAGACATTTTATTAAAATCACAATACAATCACCCTAGTTTTTGCAAACAATTTTCTAAACCCCGATCATAATTATCACGGTCATCTTAACGCACGGTACGATCACCGCATTTCACTGTGATTTTGAAAAACTAAACCAAACAACCCAATATTCATTTTAATTTGAACCCGTACAAAACCCGAATTCAATTAATTTGACTCAAGATCACGTAATCGGGTCATTTCAATCGAATCCATACATATATTTGTGATACAAAATAAGTTTATTTTTATAATATTTTGAAAAATTACAATTAACTCCTTAGATATTTTTATTTTTTAATAATAGATTTAAAATATAAATAATTAATATATATATTAATAAAATAATAAAATATACTTAATTGGTGAATGGTTTTAAAAAGATATTGACTTTGATAATTTGAAAATTGAATGGTTGAATTTTAGAAATTCTCTCCCTGTTTAATAAACTATTAATGGCAGAAGAAGTCATTAATATTGGGCTTGATGTGAGGCCCGTAATAGGTAGAATATTAAAATTACTTCATTGTTTTGCAATAAGAAGGGCAACAAAATCTGGATTGCGTGCATCAACAGATTCGAAGCAGGTTCCAAATTGAAGTGCTTGTTTGCTCCATCTACTGGGTAAACCCTCGATCCTTTCTCTCTTCTTGCGGTTTGACTTATTTGTGCTTGTTCTTTTCTCATAGCTTTATTGGATTCCTTTGAGGGCTTACTTTTCTTTTCTCTTATCCTTTCAGAAAAGGGAGTCATGGCTAAAAGCTCCTTCAAAGCAGAACACCCTCTTGGTACGACGAGCAGCAAACCCTATTTTTTGCAGGAAATTTGATTTTTTATTTAGGGAGATGGTTCGGTTTTCGATCTCTGGACTAAGTTATCATGTGATCAGTTTTAGTCTTTGTTGACCGTGTCTGTTTAGATTACGAATCTCCCAGAAATGAATCGATTATCTTAATTGGATTTTGCACTGGAAAGAAACAATTTTTTTTGCTGTTGAAATACAAACTTTAATCCCAGTTACTGTTTGATTTAGTGGATTTCTATGCTTTGTTTTGTTAGTTCTATTTTTACTTCCTCTTTTGAATTTGAATGGTACAAGTTGTAATGCTGCCTTTCCTTGTTATAGAGAGGCGCCAAGCTGAAGCTGCTCGCATCCGGGAGAAATATCCCGACAGAATTCCGGTACTCAGATGATAAGTACAATAGATGGGGTTTTTGTGTCCTTGTCTAAATGCAATGCTTTGCTGTATATTTCAGGTTATTGTGGAGAAAGCTGAAAGAAGTGACATACCAGACATCGATAAGAAAAAGTATTTCCGATTTCGACGATCTGAACGAACAACTTAAGCACACAGTTTCTTTGATATACTAATGAATGGTTATCTAATATGTAGATACCTGGTTCCTGCTGATCTGACTGTTGGACAATTTGTGTATGTTGTTCGGAAAAGAATTAAGCTTAGTGCCGAGAAAGCCATATTCGTCTTTGTCAAGAATATCCTGCCTCCTACTGGTAATCAATGAGTTTTGAAGTTTAATGAACGAATGTGTTACATTTTGATTGATACTTGCAGCTGCAATGATGTCTGCAATTTATGAGGAAAACAAAGATGAGGATGGATTCTTGTACATGAGTTACAGTGGAGAGAACACATTTGGATCATTCTGAAACAAGTTGATGGGATGTCTATATCATCTGTAAATATCTCTTATTATGTGAATTTGTCGTTGCAACTCATATCTACTAAGTATTATTGCTCTGCTCTAATGTTTCCATTATCCTTCTTTGAACTCATAATAATTATAGGGCAATACATGTGCTATTATTATGTTCATTTTTTTACAGCAATATCAAATCAATTTATATCCTACAAATCAAGATTTTTTAGAAAATAAATCAAATGAATGTTTTGTATAACGTTGGAGAAATAACGATGAGTAAGATCGTTGTATTGGGCAATGAAGTAAAATCAATACTTTTGATAGATGGATAATATGCCCACAGTAAAATTTCCTATTTACCAAAAGTATGATAGATGGATATTTTGCCAAAAAGGAAAATTTACGGTGGACATATTTTTAAAAAAATTTAAATAATCGTGATTTTAAAAGAGAAAATTGCATAATTTGCCCTTCGAGTTATGAGCTATGTAAATGGCATGCCCTCCAACTTACAAAATTACAAGAATGACACCTAAAATTATCAATATCGTTTGTTTTTTACTCCTAACATTCTAGCACCCGGTTTTCCTTTAGTTGAAAACCGTTTGAAAACATCTCACAAAGTTCGCAAATAAGATTCGTTTGAAAAATTATACAAAATTTACCATTGATATTCGAGAATTGTGTATAAAATATTAAAAATTTATAAATTCATTAAAGTGTCAATAACAAAAAATATTGGAAACTTGAGATGTCTTATATATACTTAATTGAAATTGAAGAGCTACAAATACATATTTTTATTCAAAAAATGTATCATATTTGTAATTTCGTAACTTGGAGAACATGTCTTTTACACAACCCGTAAATTGAGGGTCGTACACAAACATCACCCGATTTTAAAAGCTATTTTAACAATATACAATGATTTCATGAAATGATTTTCTTACCATTAATTTTAATTAATTTTGAATTAAATAATAATTTAATAAATGATAATGTTTTTAGGAAAAAAGTATTATCATGAGACTATACGAATTGCACCAATAACCATGATTCTAAAATAGACAATCATAAATAGATAGATATCCAATAAGACAAAGCACAACATGACATGTCTGAAGTTGGGATACAATGCAGCAAACCTAATGAAGCATTCTAACTTCGATTCCTTCATTCAGCAAGTGTTTCTTCACGGATTGAATGGAAACCTGCAGAGCATAATTTGAGTGAAATTTCGTATGCAAAAAATAGAGTGTAATTTTACCTCTCTCCGGTGGAAGATACCAGCAGCAAGGGCAGCTGATGCATTTGTTTTGGAGAAGACTTCTGTAAAGTGCTCCACTGCACCAGCACCACTACTAGCAATTACGGGAATGCTCACCGCATCCGATACGAGCTTTACCAGATCGATGTCGAATCCCTTCCCCTGGCCTGATAACACTTTAGTTATTCATATACTTACTACATGAGTGGTAAATGAATGCAGATTTGTACCATCACAGTCGATGCAGTTTAGGAGTATTTCTCCAGCACCAAGCTCTTCCACAGTTTGAGCAAGTTCAAAGGCCCCGATTGGTCGACCTTCTCGTCCACCATTCACCTAGATATCGTCCACAAATAATTCTAAGCACGCAAAAGTAATGCTAAGTACTTGGCTCTTATTAAAAGAAGCAAGCAAAAAATGGTTACCGTGCATTGATACCACGCATATTTCTCACCATTAGGACCTGAAGCAACATAATAAAATGCTTGTTACTTATATATTAATCATTGCAACTTTCCATTCGAGAAAATGAACCGGGGTAACTTTCGGAATCAGAGTAATGGGGTTGTTCAAGCCACATTTTCCACACCATTATATATTTTCTCTCTACTTTTTACACACTCTAAATAACAAAAGTTCAGTCATAGGTACCCGAGAACAACCCCTAAAACTATATATATCAAAAGTATTTCTCAAAGAGGTCAGCATATTAGAAAGTCAAAAACATTGATTTTCTTCTTAACGAATATACCTGGTTTTGTGACTCTAATGGTTTTGAAGCGAACATCACTTGGTTCCTTTACGTATACCCTTCGAGGATCAATGCTTATAACAACAGCCTAAGAAATGAGGAGGAAAGGCAACAAAAAAAGGGCATTGTTTCATAGGATGAAAAAAGAGAATATGTGAACAAAAGCATGTCCCGAAACCCATGAGCTTCACCTGGTTTCCATACACTCTTGAGATTTGCTCAATGCTGCTATTTCCAGTTTTTACCTTTAACAACAACTTGAGTATATCAACATTAGGGTAAATAAAAGAATAAAAATAATGCAAGAAGGATTACTTTAGTTTTTAGGTACTCCTCAGCAGCATACACTGCATCACTTCCTATAGAAACTTTGTCAGCACCCGACCGAAAATATTCTGAAGCAACATCCAAGCTTGAATAGTATCTATACAATATTTATCAACAACGGAAGCAAATAAGAACAATATCATCACAAAAATAATCTATTACCAAAATTAAATGGCATATTAGTTTTGATTGAAGATATTGAATTCAATATGCTATCAAGGATAAGTTACTTGCTTGCCATTCCCATCAGTAAATTCTCGAATACCACCCCCAACTGTCAACGGGACAAAAACATTTTCTGAGACATACCTCAGCACCTATGAGAAAAATAGCCAAAATTCTAAATTAACATTAAATCGTATATGTATGTAAAAAATGGTAGAAATCAAATAGAACATCAAGTAGAAAATTAAATATCATGGTGCTCTACTTTACCTTTCTTAGTTATCTGCAAAGAAAAATGACAATAAAGTAATATTTCATAGATAGCATACCTGCAACATTGGCAAGTCACCCAGCGGGAATTCTCGAAATCCTGTAATATTCAGAAAGCTGACCTGCAAGATTAAAGAGAATTATCACAACATAGTTTCAATATCTATGCGTATTAACATCATTGTGAAATTTATCTAAATATTTTTAAATATGCACATCGATGTATTTGTCTGTTTGATTGAATAAACAGTATCAAGATTGACATTAGATTAGCAAGGTAAGAGTACCTCATCAGCACCATCCTCATAATACTTTCTGGCAAGGTCCACTGGCTTGCCAAGGTTTCTCACCTTTAAGAGAAAATAATAATAATAATAATACAGAAAGAATATAAAATTAAAGACTTGTCCAGAAAAAGGAACATTACTCAGGTTCAATAATTGCAAGGTGACTATTCCAAGAGCATACAATACTGAAAAGGGGTGGCATACCTCGCTTTCTTTATCATGCTCCCTAACATCATATTGATCTCCTTTGGTCACAACAAGATCTCCCTTGTCATTTGCCCTAACGTCAAGACATGCAATGACCTGAAGATAGTGAAAATCCCAGAAAAAAATTGTATTCAACACAGAATATTGGCTTCAAAGTTGAGGTTTTTTCGTAGCATCTTCTCAGGTTAAAATAAAACTTATTTCGGTAAGAGAATAAGTCTGGGGATCTTAACTATAAAGTGGATAAATAAAACAATTAGGAATCAAAGTGCCAACATTTTAAAACCACATTAAACACTGACCCTCTTTGCAAGTTTAGACGCCTTCCCTTTAATTGGCATCTGTCTTCACATAAGCATAACAATAATATATTAGATATTGACTGGTAAACCAAGAAAATCTTCAATTTGTAGTGAAAGCTACCTTTTTTATCATAGAATCAGGATACAAAAATCCTCTTAAAACCGAAAGGCCTGCCTCTGTAAAACACGAAACCATAAAATGTGAGCAGAAATTTATTATATTGTTGATCAAGTTCAAATCATGGCAAACACTCTCACCACCACTCTTCTCTGGGTGAAACTGAACTGCATGAACATTTCCTCTTCTCACTGATGCTATGAAGTCACTTCCATAATTACATGTTGAAGACACCCACTCATTGTTATCACCTGACTGTCGAAGAATCAGAACCATTCAGACTCTAGGAATACGACTACATGAAAAACGCTGAAAATAAAATAAAATGATAATCGCAGGAAAAAATATTACTGGGATGGCACGATAAGAATGAACAAAATAAACATGGCGGCTTCCAATATCATCCAGAATCCTGGAGTTCTGTGATGCATTGATCGCATTCCATCCAATATGTGGTACTCTGCACCCATTTGATGAATCAAAACGTTCTACTACTCCAGGAATCAAACCCAAGCCTTTCACTGTGATGCCAGCGGAATAAGTTCAGAGAATAAAAACAATCAGAAGATTAGAAAATTCCAGAGGGTTTATCAGCATTCAAAGAATCCTGAAATCCAAAGCATAAAATAATTACCTGGACCATTTTCTTCACTTGACTCAAAAAGCAACTGCAGTCCAAGACAAATGCCCAAAAAAGGACGATCTTGTTTAATGTAATCACAAAGCGCTTTGGCCAGTCTGTAATATCCAAAAGGTTTACCAGCTGAGGTCAACAACACAAATCTCGCGGACATACTTACTGAGTTTAAAAATAAAAAAATGAAGAATTAAAACGTTTACCCTTTTCTGTTCAAAACATCCATAGCGGCAGCAAAAGCACCCACGCCTGGGAAAATTAGCCGTTTGGCATTTAAAATATCCTGAGGCTCTTGAACCTGAAAAGCAAACAAATTAACGATGCATTTAAACCTCTATATGTAAATAACAGATAAAAAATGCGAAATTGGGCAACAAAACGCACTTCTTTAATGTTGCATCCAAGGAACCGAATCGCATTTCGGAGACTTCGAACATTTCCAGCTCCATAATCAAGCAATGTGACCACTGAAAACAATAAAAACGATAAAACCACCAAAAGAGCTTGTTAATGTCCATCATAACTCCAATGCAAAACTAAGACCGAATTTCAAAGAGAACCAGATTCATCCACTGTTGAAGCTGTGGCGCAAACAGACAAGGCCCTTGAACGTCTGACTTTAATATTGACTGGCACAAACTGCAGAGTAGAAGTACTGTTTGCGTAGGAGAAGCAACAAATCTTAGGTGATGAAGCAAAAGCCGCCATTGGGGATTCACCGCAGCCCGACAGCGTCAAATGCAGTTAAACTGATTATATACCCCCATGGACTGGGCCACAAAATATCAGCCCAAAATCTCAAACTCGGCATTGTTGAAAAACCAAATTTAATGTTGTTTTAACTTTAATGATTATATTACACATTAAAATCGAATGTTTCAAAATAATTATGAACTTTAAAATAGTATAAAATAATATTCTCAAAGTTTATAAATTTAATGTAACACTATCGAAATTGATATAATACATGTCATTGATCCAAAATTTTTAAAATTGTAAAATTATACTCTCAAGTTTAAGAATTGTTTGATTTGTTTTTGACGTTCCAAAACTATTTATATTTTATTATAAGATACATTAATATTTGAAATGTATTTATAACTTCAAAAATATATAATTACTATTTTAAAAATTTAAAAATAACATACAAATTTTAAAAAATACACAAATATGAACGAAAATGTAATGACTACTCACACATAAATTGTCAAAAAAGACTAGTGAAATTTGAAACGTTTAATAACCTTTTGTGAAGCCTTGATCTAGGAGTGTTTTCCGGATCCCCACATTATCTCATTCTTAAATGGAGTTTCGTCCCGAAACTCGATAATACCACTATTCCGTCACATCTAGTGCACTTCCCCATTAACTCTAAATGAGCATAACAATGCATACTTTGAAACGTTCACTAATCTTTCACAAACTTTTGATCCAATAGTGTTTTTCCAGGCCCTCACATTCGCGCGTCCTTAAATGGGGTTTTGTCGAGAAACTTGGTTGTACCTCTCTTCCATCACACTTGGTGTGTTTTTATTATTTCTCATTAGCTCTAAATGAGTGGAGCAATGTATACTTTGAATCATTTTCACTAACTTATTGTAGAACCCTTGATCCGATAGTGGTTTTCTAGGTCCTCATCCTCCTATCTTTAAATGAAGTTTCTTCTGGAAACTCGATTGTGCCATACTTCCATCACATCTGGTATGCTATTGATTATTTCTCGTACTACCTCCCAAATGACATCTCTTTCCCTATTGGGACCATCTAGTTTCTCAACGTTTTTAGCTTTTTTCACTATTCTTAGTGGTATCTCATTATGATATTAAATATAGTTGTTCACTGCTCGTTCTTATCTTCCTTAGGTTTGGTTCTTCCTTAATTGAGATACAAGAAACACATGTGTATTCATCTAATTTCTCTAGCAACTCCAACATGTATATTAGTCTCCAAATTCTCTCCAAAACTTTGAATGATCCACACACCTAGGGCTCAACTTTCGAGAACGGGTAACCCTCAACACTCCCTTGAACGGTGATACTCGTATGTAGGTATAATTCCCAACTTCCAATTCACACGAATGTCTCTTTGTATTGGGCCCTCTTATGCGATCTGAGATGATCTCATATTTTTCTTTATTATGCTTACATTCTCTTTTGCTATCTCCACAAAATATGATCCAGTAACCTTTTTCTCCTCGACCCCGTCCTAACATAAGGGTATCATTCATTTTTATCGTTAAAGCTTTATACATAAAGGTATCATGACGATATTACTCTGATACACATTATTGTAGCCAAACTCCACAAATGGTATATATTCTTCCAAACTTGTAGGATGTGCATAAAAATTCGTTGATCTAAATATTCGATATATTTGAACTGATTTTATGGATATCGGAACTGTGGCTATGAAAATGGCATAAACACCATCGGACAATATCAGTTCCCCACTTTCTGTTTTAACTCTTACTTAGGAAAACTGAATTTTAGTTATTTTACCACTCATCCCACTTACTTACTACTTGCTCCTCGTCTCAAGTTGCCCTCCTACATTCAAGACATACATTAATTCTATGCTTCGTGGTATCATATTAGTGTTATGTTTATTTTATAGGGTTTTCGGTTACCGTTGACCCCTGTTAGCCTTCCTTTCTTCTCGTTCCAGTACCAATCCTCCTCGGCTCACGCCTCCTCTCCAATTTCCGCGTGCACCTCTTCGGACCTTTTGTAATAGACACAATCTTCCTTTAAGTATATGATGAACACACATTGAAAGCATGCTATCCCACGTGTCGTGAAGTGTGTCGAGTAGCAATAGCTCTTGCATCTCATCATTCAGTTACAAATTAACACGAGTTAACTTATTCACACTTAAACTTGTTCACGTGCTCGACCATTGGAACCCCGTCGACAGGTGAATTTATGCGTTGAAGAAAATCCACGGTGAATTCGTCTTGCCTTAGTTCCGCGATGAATCTACGTGCTTAGAAATCCGCGGTGAATTGTCGTGCCCCTTGTTTCCACAATAAATTGTTGCATCAAACCAAAACCACGGTGAATTTGTTCTTCATGAGAAATATGCGGAGAATTTTCCGCTGTGAATTGTTGCTCCTTAACAATTCATCACGGATTTCAATGCTTGGTTGTTTTTTCGTGTCAATTTATCTATTACCCTTCTCTATCACATCTCAACCCTTATTTATAGATCTTTTAACTATCCCGAATTACATTTTAATCAATCCTTCCTTTCCTTATTACTTTACACCCATCACCATTCAGTTGCCACTTTCATCGTTTGTTCGTTATGTAAGTAAATTTTACTCTCTATTGTCGTACTTTTTTCGGAGTCTAATTTTCGGGTCCTTACACTATCAACTGCACGATATTGTCCGTTTTGTATTAGACTAGCTCTAATGACTCCCACATAATTCTCACGGCTTTACATTATCTCTAACTATAAACTGCCTAGTGGGTAACTCATCATTATACCTCTATTTCAAGGTAAACACACAACGTACAACACACAATGAATACAAATTGCGATGAATGATGCGCACAATGTAACAACTAGGAGGTAAATGTTCGAGATGAAGAGTGATCCCCAAGAAAAAATCAGTCAATTTCTCAGCCAAGCAAACTCATATTTATAAACTTTTCCAATGGTTGGGCCGTTTTTACGCACCCTGTATTCTCCACCCTCATTATGTTTAGATTCATAAATTTTGACAACATCTGCAATGACAGTATACATGTCATAACTGTTGTGGGTTTCCTTAAAAAACTCGCGAGCCCTGTTGACTTTAACACTCTGCAGGACTACTTCGTTACTTAGAAGATTCTCCACTTCTCATTTCACGCTTATGAGACATGTCATATGCTCCATAGGTAGATCCATCCATCTTGAACAGAGTCTTGTTATCTTGGTCTGAATCATGTCACCCCAGCATTGCCTTGGGTTGTTATGTGTCTAGGGTTAGACCCACTTAGCTATAATCGATCTCGGTGTCCCGTTCAAGTCCCCAAATTTTAGTATATATAACATAATCAGTATACAAAATTTTCAATTTTGACAATTGAAATTTCCAACTAAAATCAAATTTTGGAGACCGATTTTGTTACTTTAGAAATCAGATTTACCAAATATTGTAAATTTGGAAAATCATATTTGTCAAAATATGAACATAATATACTATTAAAAATTATATAAACAAAATATATCAAAACTATAAAAGTTTGAGATTAAATATGTCAACTCCTCTTTAATAATATATTTTATTTAAACCAAATGGAATATTGAATATACAGATATTATTATGTAGAATAAAAAGACATGTGGTAATTTGTGTTGTATAAGAAAGCAAAGAAATTGATTCTTTTTTAACCTTGGGTCGGTCAACCCATGAGATAGAGATGCGCTAGAGATTATGTTTCTTTTTTTCAACTTTAATGGATGCTTCTTGGCAACTGCACCAGAATCTAAAGAAGAAACATACTTTTCTCTTATTTGGCTGTTTCTCTATGTCCACAGCGGCGGCGGCGGCTGTACTGGCTCCAGTTACTTTCTGGTTTGATTCAAACCATATCTACGGACATATTCAAATATTCATCGATATGAGATGGTTGTTGGTTAGCTAACTGGTTTGAAATTGAGCTTACCTAAATACAGATTCTAACAATTTTTTTATATATATTGATGATATATTAATTATTAATAATATTTATTGATATAATCGATATATTGGTTTTTTAATTGTGGATAGTGAAAAAACTGAAGTAGAACATATTTCGAAGTACAGAAGTCTAGGAGACAAAAGTTTAACTTGAAGAGATGAATTTTCTGATGAAATTTTTACAGAATTGGTGAGTACTACTGATGATACAGGGTCATGTTCATCGGTGTTTTCTATAATGAGATGATAAGAATTCTGGGTTTCTGATTCATCATTCACATTTGAAGATCTGAAGGATTCTTCAGTTTGTTGATCAACTTGTGAAGATTCTTGACTGTTATTTCCTCTGATCTTCATCCAATCTTCGTCATTAGGCCAGATTGGGAGGTTTGAATTTGAATTGCTTCCGATCAAGGCTCGGATCCTGGTTTCCGGAGAATCTGAGGATGAGGGGATCACTGTTACGGATTCTGAATCCTCCAGATCATCCCAGAAGGCTTGATCCACCACACTCGTCGGAGATTCTCTCGTTGGGACTCTGTATTTACCGAGATTTTCATCTACGGAAGCGAGGAACGGGTGGTGCAAGAGCTCTGATGCTGTCCACCGTAGATTGGAGTCGTTCGTCAAACATTTACATAGAAAGTCATTGGCGGTGGTTGAGAGCCAGTCTGGTAGCTCCACCGTGTCGCCGGCGCACCCTACTCTGTAAAGAAGTGAGACAGGATCCTTCATCTCCGGCCAGGGATTAGATCCTGTAGCCATTTCGATAACCGTGCAACCCAAAGCCCAAATATCTGCTGCATAACCTTGTCTCTCGCCACGAGCAACTTCCGGCGCCATGTACGCTGGCGTTCCGGCAATTTTGGATTCACCGTTTTCTCCCCGTTTCGCGCAGCCAAAATCACCGATTTTAACCTCTTCCTGTCCAATCAAAATGTTCTGCCCTTTGATATCGCAGTGCACCACCCCTTTTCCATGGATATAATCCAATCCCTTGACCATTTGATGAGCGTAAAACTGAATACTCTTCTCATCAAGAGAGCCTCCCCGGCTTCTGATCAGATCAGAAAGAGAACCTCCGGCGACGTACTCCAAGAATAGATTAAACACCATTTTTCCACCGTGGCGCGTGACATCAGAACCCAAGCATTTCACCACATGCGGCGAACAGAGCTCCGTAATCAAATGTTCCTCATCCCGCAGCCAACTGGAAGAAGAAAAGTTCGCTGATTTCACAGCGAAAACCTCGCCGGAAACGGAGGTTGCATGATACACCACCGCGGAGGAGCCCCGGCCGATCACCGGACCCCTTTTCCACTCCATTTCACAGCGGTTTAAACCCCTTGAAGAAAGTATTTTCGTCGAAGCCCAGCTGTTAATGGAAGACGGACGCGAGTGTTATTTATAGGCTAATAGGTTTAATTCAGCGCACACGACCACACTTTAAGATGCGTGGACCACGATGGCGGCAGCCCCTTGAACAGAATCTTCTTAGAGTATTCCGATCCCACTATTCCTCACGTTTCGTCGGCTACACGCTCTCTAAATTAAGTCCTTTTTGTTAGCAATTTATTACATAAATAAATTATTATGATAATATTCGTAAATCTGTCATATCATATTTTAATTTTTACTTCACATTTTAAAGATATTGTCCAATTGGTAATGAAAAGATTAATTTACAACTTTATAATTTACACCTTTATAATGATAATCATGATGTATGTAAAAATTTTAATATATCATTACATATAAAAAAACAATAAGATTAATCATATTTTAAAATTATATGGTTCTCACATCTCATATTTCAAATCACGATAATATGACAATTGATTTTAACAACGATATTAAAATTGTGATTTTTAGCTATATATAGATCATATTTTTATGCACAAATATAAAATAATGTTTATTCACGAACATTTCATGTTCGTTTAAATTTTTATTTGAGTTAGTCTTGTTATTCAGAAAGTATTCATATTTTAATTTTAACTTATAAATATCGAGTAGAAGAATTCAAATTTGTTAATAACTTACCTTCATCTGGAGTTAGACAAAGTACATCTACGAGACAAATAAATCTACCCATAACTCTAACACTAATAAAAATAAATAGACAAAAATCAAGGAAATTTGATATGATCAATTATAATTTGACTTGAGAAGAATGTTAATTGTTAAATATGATATTTTCATCCAATATGAAAAGACTAACTAATTTATAAGATTGTGATATCATGTAATTGGTTGGTCAAAGCTTTTTCATTATGATTCACTTCTCTTATAGATTGAGCTACACCGACACTTTTCTGATCCATTGAATCTTTAATTTCTATATGGTAGGTTTCGGACTTGTCTGTACCGGTTTAGACAAAAACACAATAGTAGAAAAGCTCATCGGACTTAGGCGAAAAAAATTATCAACATATGATTCGAGCACTATCGAGCATATTGAAGCAAGTCTGAACTGATCAAAGACAGTTCGACTTGACGGGGAGGTGTTGAAATATTGTCTCACATCGGTTGTGGAAGTAGAAAAATTCTAATTTATTAATGATGTGATGTCATGGGTAATTGGCTTCATCTAAATATTTTCAATGTGATTTACTTCTCTTATGCACTGGGCTACACCGATATTATTCCGGCCCATTGAATCATGAATTTCTATAATGATATTACATGGAATTAACATAAACTTTAATTTAGGCAAATTATTCAATATAAACACTCTTTTGATTAGATGACAATTACAAAATTCTAAGCCTACAGCTTTTATTTCTAATTTTTCATTCTATGAAATAGAAATTAAGGAAGTTGCAGAACATATCATATTTTTGCATTCTAATTTTGTATAAGTAAAATTTATACTATTTAATTATATAACTACAAATAAAAAACAAGATAAATATTATTTTTCATTTCAACTTCTAATTCTAGTTTTTGAAATGACTAAAATGTCATTATTTACATTTGTATACAATTTTCGACATTTGAAGTTTGAAGATAACTCTACGCAAGGTATGCGAGATTCATCATAAATCTCAATGTTTTCATACCGGATGGTATACCGTCAAATATCGGGGCTTCAACGGTATTTTTTTTGGTACCGTTGGGTACCGGGTATTAGGGCCGATATCCGGTTTTTTCGGGTTTGATGCTAAAAACTAAATAAATATTATTTTTAAAAAAATAAATAAAATACATCGACCGTCATAATTTCGATAATAATCTTGTTAAATAGCATATTTTGTGGCAATCAAATAAAATTTCAATTAATTATTTATTATTCACTAAATTTAAGGGTAGATGAGTAATTTAATTAACACATAAATTATTATTCTATTTATACAACATAATATTCATATGTTTTTATACATTATATATGTATTTTAAAAATATTACATAACACTTCATAATTTATATTTGTATTTTTGTTTATATTTCTAGATAAATTACTTTCAGAATTTGTAAGAATACACCGTAAGTATTTTTTACTAGAATTTAAGAAACCGGAGAGCGGGCAGCGCGTGTGTTAATATAAAAAAACGGGGGGAAGGCGAGGGCTTTGACGGCAGTGGGTGTCCCGGATTTGGTCAGGTGCGCGTAATCCAAGCTGTCATAGTAATGTACTTTGCAATTTAAATTTGGGTTGGCAAATTTATTGCAGCACTGATCACTAAAACGCTCCAATAAATTACAAGTTAATAAAAATATATAATATAGTTGGTGTCATAGAAGCTGGTTGGCAGTACGTCACAACTATAGTTGTTGTCAAAACCTAAGTTAGATGCAAAAGTTAATTCTTTACCAAAACTTTTATTTAATGCCATTGACACCAATTTTGTACTTAATTAGCTTCACGTACCAACCGCAACTCTCTTAGTGATCGTCCCCACTTACTACCCGTGCTCTTTCTCACATGCCTTCAAAAGCTATACTAAATTTCACTTAACCCAATTACTAATCATATATAACACACAATTTTACTTTTATGTATATACTATATTGCTAAATCACTAATAATTCATCTATTGAACTAACCCTCGATGCCTAATATCATACAAAAATGAAAAATACAATAAAGTGTGAGGTGTTTAGGTTGAAATATATAATAAATATCCCACATGAGACTCAACATGTGGATTAAATTATGATCAATGTTTTCATATCGATTTTAATCATCGGTCTGTACCAAATTTTATTTTATTTTTAAAAAAAATAATATTTAATCAATTTTTTAGGATCGAACTCGAAAAAAACCCGGAAATCGACTCTTATATCCGATAACGGACAGTCATATTTGACCTAACGAAAGATATATCTGCGGTATACTGTTCGGTATGAAATTATTGATTGTGATACATGTTAATGGATATGTTCAAATATTTTACTAGTAGTCATTTCACCCTTATATGTTGTTATATTCGTTTACTTATCGCGTAAATTGATATAACTCTTGAAAATTAACAATTTTGTATAACATTTTTATATTTAAAAAGTGAATTAGATTATAAATGTAAAAATAAAATAAATTAATATTATTACCCTATAATATTAATAGGGTTGGAGTAGTACTAGCATAGTAATAATGACAAGGAATTAGTAATGAATGAAGGTGGCCCAAACAAGGTGGCGGAGAATTGAAGTGCAAAATGTGCAAGATTCCGTTTTCTTGCAAAAGTCTCCGCTCCAGTTTTGTCATTTGTGTTGTATTTACAATTTTAATTTATTTAATTTTATCTTGTAAAATGTTCAAAATTATAAAAAAATAATATTGCTATCTAACCACTAATATATTATTAGAAAAATGAAGTTTGATCATGAATTGCAGTCCCATTGTGTTTGAAGAAAAGTGTAGCTGTCGATTTACTCATTTAACAATCCACGGGTTGATAACCATATTTATTTGTTTATATTGACGACAATAAACAAATGCAATAAGAGGCTATGATATTTAGGAGCAACGTAGCGAATCCGTTGAAGTGAGGATACAAAAAGATGATTAGAAAAACTTAAGAGAATCAATCTGTTAGTTTATATCATTATGTTGATCTATATGATATTATATGTTAATGTTTATTATTTGATTTTGATAGACCATGAAACTTATATATAAATATCATCATGTTGTGAGTTTTTCTTCTACATTTAATATATACATGTTCTATCTATCAAGAAATTATCTCATTATTATAAACATGGACTACTGTTGTACATATAAACTATTTATGCATAGAAAATATTGATGTATAAATTGTCTTAAGTTATATGACCATTAGTTTTACATTTACTAAATAGAATAATGAAATATGAATTGTGTGACTCTTGGTTAGACATTTGTGTTGTAATAAACATGTTCGTCATTGTTAAGTTCTCTAAAAAATGTGTGTTAGAAAAGCTTGGGGGAAGAAAATTCAATTGGACTACTACGAAATTTGTCGAGGTAAATACAGATTATTGATATATGTAATTCTAGGATCATTGATTTTATGGTTTGATAAAGTCTAACACAGTTTTCTAAAGCTACTAAGTAAAAGTAAATAATAATGATATTATTTAAATATTATAATATTAAGTCATCCATCATATAACGTTCAATTTAAATTATAGCATTTCATCCAAATATTTCTACTTCATCAATATTTTCAATGTATTGACAAAAAAACTAATCAAAAGAGTTACAAATTCAATATCATATGTTTTCTAGTAGTTTATCTCTTGGAAGCTCAATAGAAATATTTTTAATTAATACAAAAATTAAAGACATAATTTCATCGTTAATTAAGATAAAAGTATATCATTTACTATTCTTAACATATGTTTGTAGTAAGTTAATTTTCAGTATCTATATTTGTAATATTAAATATTATCACCTCTCTTGTGGTTATTGTAAGAGGTATTCAATACTCACTCAGTTCTTGATTAAAGGGATGTCCAACCTATTTTTAGATTTAATTTTAAGGGGGTGACGGGTGATGTAAGCTTATTATTAGATATGTCGGAGGTTATGCAATAGATTACATTCAAAGGAAGAATTTACCAGGATTGGTCAAGTACAAAATTACATGTAAACCCCAGAGAATATGAAGATGAAAAACCACGATACCGATATATGTCTCTTGACAAACCCTCCGCTAAGAGAGGTGAAATGTCATTACAAGGAATTCACAAAAATCACAAGTCTCTCTGTGCATAAAAATCAAAGTATTTTCTCCCTGCCTCCTCCATGTATTTGTAGATAGTTCGGAGGGCATGATTGTCATTTACTTGATTGATTTATCATAATCCGATTGGATGTTTTCCTATTTTTCTATCCATAGACAATCCATGAAAAAGAAGAATGTTCTCTACACCTATGACATTGGCGTTGTAAGTATTGTCATGTCTCTAACCTACGTGTTGATGAGTTATCTAGTCATTTATGACATTGTGGCCTTAAAGAAGGTCATGCTGGCTTCCAAAGAAGAACATATTGTCCATTTGTAGGACCGTTCTTGATATCCATAAAGCAATTACCTACTTGATTTATCTATATTATGGACTATTCAATGACTTCCTACTTGAACCGATACGAACCATTCAACTAATGGGTACCCAATCCCAAGGTCCCATTCAACCTCTAATGTGTTTAAACTATAAATTTATCACTCCGTTTGTATTGACAATAGTGTGATGCCGAATATAAAATTAGAAATAAATCAATCAACAAAGAACAGAGATGCCTTGATGATCATGCTAATTATTGATAAAATGTCATTAAAATTTGTGGAAAATGAGGGGTTTCGTGCTCTCATGGTTGTTGTGTGTCTACAGTTTGTTATTCCCTCTCGAATCACTATTGCAAGAGATTTTTTACATTTGTGGATAGTTTAAAAGACTAAGTTGAAAAAGTTATTTAAAAAAACAATTACCCAAATATCTTTAAATAGTGATATATGGACCTCATATCAGAATATCATCTACATGTATTTGACTAATCATTTCATAGACGATGAGTAGAACATACACAAGAGAATATTCAAATTTATTCTATGTTCTAGTCACAAAAGTGACCAAATCGGTAATAAAATCGAAAAATGTCTCAATGATTGATGTATTCAAAATATGTTTACAATTATTGTGGATGATGCATCTTCGATTACAATGTTGTGAAATTTTTTAAACAAAGATCTATTAGCAAAGGAATAACAATCATAAAGGACAAGTATCTATATGTTAGATGTGTGCCTCATATCATTAATCTTTCTAGGAGAGATGGGTAGAAAATGCAAATGCATCTATTGAACTTGTACAAGCTCTGATTAACTATGTAAAACAATCCTTGACGAGGAAGAGAAAATTTGAGGCATTTGTTGCAGAAGAAAATATACAAACAAAGAAGATCGTATGCTTGCATATTCCAACAAGATAAAACTATGTTTATAATACTGTTATGGTCCCTTTTTAGGGGGTACCAACAGTCGTCCGGTTCGTTCAATCAACGAACTCGGTTCTAATTTATAAAATATGTGNTCTTTAAGTAGTGATACATGGACCTCATATCAGAATATCATCTACATGTATTTGACTAATCATTTCATAGACGATGAGTAGAACATACACAAGAGAATATTCAAATTTATTCTATGTTCTAGTCACAAAAGTGACCAAATCGGTAATCAAATTGAAAAATGTCTCAATGATTGATGTATTCAAAATATGTTTACAATTATTGTGGATGATGCATCTTCGATTACAATGTTGTGAAATTTTTTAAACAAAGATCTATTAGCAAATGAATAACAATCATAAAGGACAAGTATCTATATATTAGATGTGTGCCTCATATCATTAATCTTTCTAGGAGAGATGGGTAGAAAGTGCAAATGCATCTATTGAACATGTACAAGCTGTGGTTAACTATGTAAAACAATCCTTGACAAGGAAGAGAAAATTTGAAGCATTTGTTGCAAAAGAAAATATACAAACAAAGAAGATCATATGCTTGTATATTCCAACAAGATAAAACTATGTTTATAATACGCTAGAAAGAGCTTGTGAGTTAAAAAACATGTTTTAGAGGTGTAAGTAATGTGATATAGATTTTCAGACATAATTTCTCATTCAATTGGAAGTGAAGAATTGAATAGAAAAAGAGATAGAGATATATGTAGAGATAGAAAATAATATGTGGCATACTAATGGATTTGAGTCCATTTGAAAGTTTCACACGTAAAAGATGATCCGGTTTGGTATTGATGAGTTGACCCAAAGGAAGACGGCGGCTTGTGGGTTAAATCAATACCATTTGTTGTTGAATTTTCAAACAAATGTAAGAAATAATTTTTTAAAATTAAATACTTTTTTGTAAGAAATTTTATTTTAAAATCGTTAAATATGATAATATCTTATATATGATAAAATATAGACAATTGAAGAAAAACTTTCTACTTCAATATTTAAAAATAGATTAAAAGATATTTATTCAAGTTATATATTATATATTAAAAAATATATTATGCATATAATTTGTACTTGTGGTTATGGGATGAATAATTCGACATAACTTCCTTGGTTCAAACTTAAAACTTCAAATTGTAAATTTTGTTGTTGCCCAAATAAGTAATTGTCACTTGGGATTAGTTTATATAATTATAGATTCTAAAGAATAGGAGAAGTTTACCACGTGAATATTCATTATACTAAAATTTTTAAGATTTCATTATTTATATTTGTTTCTAAATTTATTTATTTTTAAAAATCTATTATTAATGAATAATTAATTCTAAACATAATTTGTTTAAATTTTAAAACCAGTAGGGCGGGATGGGTCGACCCAAAGGGTTACGAGTCTAACCCGTATGGTTTGAGAATTTTTCTTGATCTGTCAACGAGTTAACTCAATGGGTTGAAAGTACGGTCCAATATGTCAAGTGATTGAAATAAATTTAACCATAAAATTTAAAACCTTCAATTCTAACCTTAAAATTATAAAAAAAAATTAAAAATTAATCCACTTCAATCGGACAACCCATACTGATTGACGGGTTAAATTCGCTACCCAATCCGTATAATGATATTTAGTGAACCAGTTTACGAGAAGATCCGATTATACGGGTTGGCCGGCCCAATGAACCATGCCCACCCCTAAAAACCTGATTCTACTGAAAAGCCGAGGCATTTGTTTTGTGTTGTTTGCGTGTGGTGCTGATTCTCAGAAGTGTTCGGCCCTTATTTTGTCCAAGAATCGATTTTTCTCTCGTCTTCTTTGTTTTCTTGTTTTTTTCTCAAGTTACACATATGCGTATCGCGTTCGATCTGCATTTCGTTTGAGAAAGAAGCGCTGGATCTTATATTTGGATTGTGGGGTGAACCCGGGAAGCGAAGTTGTCGACAATCACGGCTATTTTAACAGAAATTCGTCCGGCTATCACACATGCCCGCGAAGTAAAATGCAGGGGTTGTGTGACTGAGAGCAACCCTTCGCCGCACGGAGGACGCGGAGCTCTGCCATCTGAAGGCGGGTGTCCCTCAGACCTCTTGTTTCTTGCCGGCGGGGGTCAATTTATCCATTAACGTACCTGGGTTTGTTCTTATTTTTGATATTTCCATATTGCTTCTGCTATTTTCTGATCAACGAGATTCTATCGAGTTGTTGAGGATGATGCTAAAAATTAAGCGGGTTCCTACGGTTGTTTCCAATTACCAAAATGATGAGGGTGAGGATGACGGCTGCGACTGCAATTGTCTCCGAAGTTTCTGCCTTTTTGGTCTGTTTCCATGTCTAATAAATGAGTTATCTGTTTAGTTTATGGGCTATGCAATATTTACCGTGTTATTTATTTTTCTAGAAGCGAAGCTACCTTTGTATGCTTTTAGGAAGGTGAAAAATGTTGATTCTGGGAAATATAGTTCTGCCGAATGTGAAAATGAAAAGCCTTGTATGGATTTTTTGAATTCCTTGCTACTAGCTAAGGTTAAAANGTGGAAACCCCGTAAAATGGGGTGAAAACCACTCGACCAAGAGCCGATTATGCTCTTGGTCTGCTCACTAATGGAAATAAGAGAAGTTTACACAAAACCGGCTAATGAAAATGACTAAGTATAGAAAGCAGTAAGAATCTGGGCAGCGTAACAGCCTGTTCTTCTGCATCCAAAGGGTCCCCCCTTTTCCTTCGTCTTGCCCTGTATTTATAGAGTTGCCGGCGAGTGTAATCCACGTCCTGTAACCGCCTCTGACAAGTTTGTTAGAGGTTGTTATCGCAGGATGTAAAACGAGGCTGGGACCGATGCGTGGTCTGCGTGATCGGGCCCGAAGCATGATAAACGTTACAGGGCCCGAAGCGTGGAACGCGTGAGCCTGTAACTGTTTTGTAACCGTTCGGACCGAACCGCGGAGCCAGCTGGCAGATAACGCTTATTTTTACTAAGGTTATCTTCGGTCCTCCGTGTTGAATATCGGGCCGGTCTTCTTAAAGGTGTAATTGGGCTGTGAGAATTCGTTTTGATTATTTAAACTGGCCCAACAGTTATCGGGCCTCACCCATTACAGGGTACCCGGTCTTAGAGTTCTCATCAAATACGCTAGAAAGAGCTTGTGAGTTAAAAAACATGTTTTAGAGGTGTAAGTAATGTGATATAGATTTCCAGACATAATTTCTCATTCAATTGGAAGTGAAGAATTGAATAGAAAAAGAGATAGAGATATATGTAGAGATAGAAAATAATATGTGGCATACTAACGGATTTGAGTCCATTTGAAAGTTTCACACATAAGAGGTGATCCGATTTGGTATTGATGAGTTGACCCAAAGGAAGACGGCGGTTTGTGGGTTAAATCAATACCATTTGTTGTTGAATTTTCAAACAAATGTAAGAAATAATTTTTTAAAATCAAATACTTTTTTGTAAGAAATTTTATTTTAAAATCGTTAAATATGATAATATCTTATATATTATAAAATATAGACAATTGAAGAAAAACTTTCTACTTCAATATTTAAAAATAGATTAAAAGATATTTATTCAAGTTATATATTATATATTAAAAAATATATTATGCATATAATTTGTACTTGTGGTTATCCGATGAATAATTCGACATAACTTCATTGGTTCAAACTTCAAACTTCAAATTCCAAATTTGGTTGTTGCCCAAATAAGTAATTGTCACTTGGGATTAGTTTATATAATTATAGATTCTAAAGAATAGGAGAAGTTTACCATGTGAATATTCATTATACTAAAATTTTTAAGATTTCATTATTTATATTTGTTTCTAAATTTATTTATTTTTAAAAATCTATTATTAATGACTAATTAATTCTAAATATAATTTGTTTAAATTTTAAAATCAGTAGGGCGGGATGGGTCCGACCCAAAGGGTTATGAGTCTAACCCGTATGGTTTGAGAATTTTTCTTAATCTGTCAACGAGTTGACTCAATGAGTTGAAAGTACGGTCCAATCTGTTAACTGATTGAAATAAACTTAATCATAAAATTTAAAACCTTCAATTTTAACCTTAAAATTATAAAAAAAATTAAAAATTAATCAACTTCAACATGATAATCCGTACTGATTAATGAGTTGAAATTTGCTACCAACCCATATAATGATATTTAGCGAATCAGTTCACGTGAAGATCGGTCTATACGGGTTGGGCCGGCCCAATGGACCATGCCCACCCCTAAAAACGAGATTCTACTGAAAAGCCGAGGCATTTGTTTTGTGTTGTTTGCGTGTGGTGCTGATTCTCAGAAGTGTTCGGCCCTTATTTTGTCCAAGAATCGAATTTTCTCTCGTCTTCTTTGTTTTCTTGTTTTTTTCTCAAGTTACACATATGCGTATCGCGTTCGATCTGCATTTCGTTTGAGAAAGAAGCGCTGGATCTTATATTTGGATTGTGGGGTGAACCCGGGAAGCGAAGTTGTCGACAATCACGGCTATTTTAACAGAAATTCGTCCGGCTATCACACATGCCCGCGAAGTAAAATGCAGGGGTTGTGTGACTGAGAGCAACCCTTCGCCGCACGGAGGACGCGGAGCTCTGCCATCTGAAGGCGGGTGTCCCTCAGACCTCTTGTTTCTTGCCGGCGGGGGTCAATTTATCCATTAACGTACCTGGGTTTGTTCTTATTTTTGATATTTCCATATTGCTTCTGCTATTTTCTGATCAACGAGATTCTATCGAGTTGTTGAGGATGATGCTAAAAATTAAGCGGGTTCCTACGGTTGTTTCCAATTACCAAAATGATGAGGGTGAGGATGACGGCTGCGACTGCAATTGTCTCCGAAGTTTCTGCCTTTTTGGTCTGTTTCCATGTCTAATAAATGAGTTATCTGTTTAGTTTATGGGCTATGCAATATTTACCGTGTTATTTATTTTTCTAGAAGCGAAGCTACCTTTGTATGCTTTTAGGAAGGTGAAAAATGTTGATTCTGGGAAATATAGTTCTGCCGAATGTGAAAATGAAAAGCCTTGTATGGATTTTTTGAATTCCTTGCTACTAGCTAAGGTTAAAACTCAATTTACAAAGTTAATGTTATGATTTGATTAACAAAAAATGAATGAATTTATCTTGTTTAACAGTGGGAAGATCGTATGCAGAGAGGCCTCTTCCGCTATGATGTTACAGCTTGTGAAACCAAGGTATTTATTTTCCTCATTCACTTTCTTCTGTTCCCTATGCTACGAGGTGTTTAGAATTGCTTGTTTGATATTCCTGCAAATAATGGAGTTGGAAAGAATAAAAACACCGAAGTATTTGTATGTATCTATTCTTATTGCTTTGTAAATAATGAACGTGATATGAGTAAGTACTTCGAAGCATTGGCTTTGTCTTTGAGCATTTTTTATTGTAATTTTTAGGTGATTCCCGGAATGCATGAATTCATTGCTCAGCTGAATGAGGGAAGGCACCGTAAGAAGAGGCCGACTGAGTTCTGTGTAGACAAGGTCTTGCAGCCGTTTGATCAGAACAAATTCAACTTCACCAAGGTTGGCCGAGAAGAGTTTCTCTTTCGGTTTGAGCATAGTAAGAAAAATATTGCTCAGTACATTCCTACTGCACCCATCGATGATCAAGATTCACCGAACATCATAGCCATCAATGTACAGTCCTGGTTTCTGTTTTCAAATCTATTTCGTATATTATAACAATGCATATATGTATTTACAGGTTAGTCCTATCGAATATGGCCATGTGCTCCTTATTCCTCGGATCTTCGAACAACTTCCTCAGAGGATTGACAGTGATAGCTTACTGGTTGCTCTTTACATGGCTGTAGAAGCAGGAAATTCGTACTTTCGCATCGGTTACAACAGCTTAGGTGCGTTTGCCACTATCAACCATCTTCACTTTCAGGCGTATTACTTGGCGATTCCTTTTCCGATCGAAAGGGCTCCAACGAAGAAGATAGCCACCACAACTAATGGTGTGAGAATATGTGATATACTCAATTATCCTGTTAGATGTCTCGTTTTCGAGGGGGGTAATACTCTCGAGGATCTATCCAATGCCGTATCTTGCTCATGTATTTGCTTGCAAGATAACAACATTCCTTACAATGTGCTCATTACAGACTCGGGCAAGCGTATTTTCATCTTCCCTCAGGTCGAATTCTTGGAATTACATAAGGCTTTATTTACATCTCCGATCACCATTCTTTGTCAATGGAACAGTGTTATGCAGAGAAACAGGCTCTTGGCAAGGTAAGTTCAGATCTCCTCGACACGCAGGTGAATCCGGCTGTCTGGGAGATCAGCGGGCACATGGTGCTGAAACGCAAGGAAGACTATGACAATGCAACTGAAGAAAAGGCATGGAGACTCCTTGCTGAGGTATCCTTGTCTGAACAGAGACATCAGGAAGTGAAGGAGCTCATACTTGTAGCCATTTGCAATGGGAACAAGACGGGGGCTGTTGTCGAGACTGTCATTCCCACACCGTCAAATGACAATGACAATGACGATGTTCTCCCGAGCCCCCGGGCCAAAATGGTTCCTGTCTAGATGCAATAGGGAGCTTCCTCGTACTCTCATGGTTTTAGATGTTTTTTTTGTATGAATTCGGGTCTTTTATGTATTTCCCCCAAATTTTAAGTAATATTCAAAGCATAGGTTTTTTATTGGCTTTTGACAAAAAAAGTTCTTGAATTGGTGAGATTAAAATGGTAATAGTAAAGTCAAGTAGGGGTAGAAGTGTCAATTCATGTGAAGAAGAGTGGTATACATTTTCTTGGCCACACTGTAATGGCGATGCCCTGCTCAAGTTTTTTATATGGTGTGGCACCCGTACCGCGTACCCTCGCCTCTTCGCTGACTAACAAAAGAAGCGATTTATAGACAAGCTTCTCTGCCTCAAACAATTACCCGCTAAAAGGTTTAATTTTTAAGTTTCCTTTTTAACGATGTTTTAATTTCATCGCGCGTAGTTTGTGCATTCTTTAGCGTCTTTTCTTTCGCCTCCTAGGGTTGGTTTATTTTCAAGCCTATTTTGGAGTTCCTTGACATGGGTGGCCTTTCTATGCAGGTTTCGTTTCCGTCGCATCGTCTTCATGAGGATTGTTGGCAACTTGTTTCCCGTGTTTTGATTTACTTCCATGGAATCGGCTCAGGAGATTGGTGTATCAGTTTTACCGGAATTGGAAGTCAATGGGAAGAGGCCGGTGATGGAGGAGGATGATGGGGATGCATTGGAGGGGTCCATGGCTAAGAGGATTAAAGGGGTGAATCCTGGGTTTGGTGAGGACGTGAAGAAAGTGGCTGAGATTGTGTTAGTGTTGTCGGCTATGGGGAAAATGAGGGTAGGAAAAGGTCCCAGTGATGTTGAAATGGAGTTGATGGAGGCAGCGAGGAGAAGATTAGCTAAGGTTTGTGAGGATTTTACGCCCAAGGAGGTGTTTCCTGGGGATGTTTTTGGTGGGCTGATTGAGGATTTGGGTCTTAATGTATCGAAGGAACAAAATCTAGGGATTTGTTCTCCGAAAATATCCATTGCACAGAAGTTGTTAGTTTCCAAGAAAAAGGTTTGTCTTTTGACTTCAGTAATTGTCTTGAAAATATCAGTTGAGTATGTCATATTTCAAGTGATGAATGGTTAATCATTGTTCACTACACATTTGAGTTTTGAAAATAGATAATTGTTGTAGACTACTAGAATAAACTGCTTCTTTTGTTTTACATTAGGGTATAATGAATCCTCGGCCATGTTGAAAATTCGTTATTTCTCTACAGATTCAATTTTATGTTGCTGCTTTGGTGATTTGCAATTTCTTAGTGAGCATGCTTCAAAATTTGCACCCATTATGAGCAACAACCTGATGATTCATATCTGTATTTTATCTCAGTCTCAAGTTAGAATTCTTGCTGTGATTATTTGATCAAAATATTGTGATTAGTAGTTCATATTTCATTCAACATTGCTACTTCTCAACTTATAGTTCTTATGAGTTTTTTTATTTAAATTAGATGGAAAAGGCAGAAGCGTTCGCTCTTACATCTACTCATTCATCTCACGTCCTAGAGAACACTGCAACTATTCGAAAATCTAATTCAGATAAGCCAATGCATGTGTCAGTATCTGGTGGAAGCTTGCAACCTGCCCATAACAGTGCTTCAAATTCCTCTTCTTTATCATATCAGCTTCCTACAAGTGAGATAAGGCCGATACCGCAATACCTCAAATCAGACAGAAGATTTCATGTTCCCTCTCATCCTTCACAGGCACAAGGTAAAAGGCTAATGTTTCTACGTACCACGATTTTCTTTGTTATATGCCATTGAGGTTTTTTGATCTGGACATATTTCTAGTGAATTTCACTTTTTACATGGATTGGCAGTTTATACCTCTAAATGAATCTTACTGAGATAAATTAAGTGTATTGGGGCTCTTCTTTGTTTGTTATTCTATAGTTTTTGAAATTCTACATAAATGGATCACTTCAAATTCATTTCTCTATGATTTTTGAATGATACTAACAAAGATCCAAATTGCAGCAAATTACTCTGGTAACTCCCTGGTGAAAACATCCACTTGGCAAGGGCAGCATCATGCAGCTGCAAATTTTGGATCTGATTCTAAAATGCCTCTTCATATGCCTCTGAAAACCGAAGGTGTTGCGAGATCTGGATTTATTCCTCAAACTACGTCTAGGACATTTTCTACTCAGCCAATGGGAGGACTTCAGTCACAAGGTGTTAACCCCGTTCAGTCATTTAATCTAAGAAAGACTCATACCGAGATTGTCAGAATTATTCAAAAATTAACGCAACCACATGCCGTTGAGAGCCCTACATGGGATCCGCCTTCTAGAGATTATATGAATAAGGCTTTGACTTGCCAAACCTGCATGTCTATGGTTAAAGATGTAGATACTATATTGATTTGTGATGCTTGTGAGAAAGGATATCATTATGCAAAATGTCTTGGGATGAAAGAAGTTCCAAGAGTGGAGTGGCATTGTGCAAATTGCTTATCTCTGAGTAACGGTAAACCTTTGCCACCTAAGTATGGCCGTGTCATGAGAAATGCTAATACAGTAAAGATGCCTTCTAATTCAGATAGTGCACCCGTCTCCTCGAGTATTCGATCTGATACTTCTGATGAGAAACAATGCATGCCAAAGGCTTTAGTGAAGAGTAGCATTACACTGGAGAACACTAGTATTGTTGGCCAACAGATTTCCAAATCATCCAATGACCAGAATATGCTGCAGAGAAATAAAGTGTCTTTGGATACTTCTCCTAATAGTTTGATAAAGCCCTCCAATAGTGCTGAAGCCTCATCCGCAAATACTTTGGACAGATCATGTGTTGGTATAGGGTCTGACACAGAAGCAAATCCTTCTGCAGAGCATTTAAAGTTTCATGATTCTTCAGTTATGTGCCAGTCCACAACCAATTTTATTGAATCAAGCTCATCGAAGCAATTATACGACAACCATGGGATGATGATAGACTCAAGAGACTTGCATCAAAGTGAGTCTTCCAACAGCAGAGGTCTACTTAATGATAAAGAATTTATGTATGAATGTCCTGAAGTTTTCTCAAGTTCCAGCAATATAAACCAGGAAAAGAATCATGTAAATGTTATTCATGACATCAAGTGGATTGGTGATCCGATTGGAGTCTCGGAAGAAAAATATTTTTACGCTTCTTGCATTATTAATGGGCATTCTTATAGCACAATGGATCATGCTCTTGTTCGCTTCGACAATGGCAAGATTATACCTGCAAGGATACAGGTTTGTCTGTTTTTTTAATGGTTCCATTCACTCTTGAGATTTCTAATTTCATATGGATACTGTATTTTTTACACTTCTCAGAATGGCTTTCTTGACTTAACGTACAATAATGTTCACCGTGTGTGTATTATAGCCAACTTCACCAGAAAGTATTACTTCAGCCACTGAATGATCATATGTTATTTATTTTTTCTGTTCCTTCAAATCTTCTGCAGTAAAGCATGAGCTGAATGTAGGGTTATTTTATATTGAATAATTATATAATATTGCAGGCCTTTTGGGAGGATGAAACTACTGCAATGAAGTGGCTCACTGCAAATCAGTGCTACTTTCCTGATGATTTTCCAGAGTCTGTTGGGCGTCCGTGTGGGTTAGAAAATAATGAGGTCGAGTTTCATTCCATAGCTGCTCCAAGAGTTAGAATTTTAAGACAGTGAAATTTTATGTTGAGTAATACTTTTCCTAACAGGTTTGTGAATATACACGTAGTTGCTCATGCTTGGTTAGTTCTATAGATGGCCCTTGTCTTGTTCTTCCTCCTAGAAAATTTTCCGAGGAAAGTGAGAGGAGAGCTCGCTTAGTTGAACAGCCGAATGATCATTTGCCTCCACTCTATCTATGCAAGTAAGCTTGTTGAGTTAGACATGACACCTGGTAGTTATTTTCTCTGAATAAAGGCACTCAGTTTCATATAAAGTCACTTTCCTTTCTGGGTTGGAATTCAATTGCTTTTTCCATAGTGGTTCTGCATATCACATTCATTTGAATGAGTGCTACATATTTCAATATCAGATTTTGCATCATTTTGATTGTTTTTCTATGAGCAATACGCAATTTTCCATCATAAACATTGAGTTTGTCCGTGTATTTTCTTTCGGCAGATGGGTGTACGATGAAACAAAAGGGCTTTTCAGGGATGCGTCATTATGAGAATGAAAGTAGCATCCTGTATCAGTTAGGTATGAAGCTTACAAATTCTCTTTTATGTGTGATTACTGTGCGAATGGCCAATTGAATAACTCGAGCTTCTTTTTTGGATGGTGTAGTAAGTAGGCTTCCAATTCAGTTCTTGTATATTCTGTAGCTGTCATTGTTGGCACATTTGATGTAAATGGAATCTTTCCTGTATGATATTACAGAATGTTACTGGATTCTTTTGTCTTATCATAAAGAATGATAACATTAAGATACAAACACCCTGTGGAATCATTTGCTTGTGAGACAATGGAGATAAAATCCTGCAACTTATGGTGTACTAGGAAGAGGTTCAGTACCAGAGATGTGAGACAATGCATCATCTTTAGAAATGGCTACGTAGTTCACCGGAGCTATTGGTCGACTCTTCCCATCCCGGTTAATGGATTTTGAACCATTTTGAATGGAGAGCCTTCGGGCAGAGCCTGTTCCATTCGTTCGTGGTCCGACTACTTTCTTTGTGCCAAGCTGTCTGGCTGACCCAAAAATGGTTTCCTGCTCTTTATTCATCTGTTCATTCAACTTTTTCTGGTCCTGAAATGGAAATGACTTGTGTTACCCCAAAGATGTAGGGATGTGAATATTACTAGGGGAAATAAAGAGCATATCACCCTGTTTCTCTTTTTCTCCTCTTCCCTATCCTGTCTTAGCATAGTATATTCATCTAGCATGGCAAGGAGAGGGACTCCATCGTATACAAATGTAAGCCCACGATCTTGCTCCCAAGCTCTAGTTTTTGCAACTAAGCCTTCGACTAGAGCTGCTAGGACGAAAATCGGTTTTATGGAGATGCACAAATGATGTTGAAAGCAACTAAGATTGCATATACTTGCACTTTATAACACTCTAGGAGACGTACCTGGAATTTTGTTGACAAGTACCCTTGCCTTTTCTGCCCTCTTCAGATTCAAATGTGCACCCCGGCTTGCATTGTATCTATTCTCATCCTGTTGTAAGAAGGAAAATAAAGATAACGAGTGCATTGAAAAAGAGACAGCAGATTACTTACCTGAATGTAGTCTTCAAGCCAACTTTCTTCTTCACAAGCAGACATCCATTTCTCAACTTTATCCAATATATCTTTCCTACTAAGAGCTTCTTCTTTTGCATTTGATATCTGATTATCCATATCATCCAAAAGCTCTGTGGGTTCGACACTACCGGAGTCTATTAGTGACAGAATTTTGTCCCGTGCTGCATCGCTGTCTATCTCTATGTGTGCATGAGTATATATCTGCTCAAGTTCATGTTGTCTTTTAAATGCTATTTCTTTCATTCTGCTACCCTTCAGCTGATCAAGTCTATCAACTTCCACTTCAGCCTTCAAAAATGTGAATTTGTTCCATGAAATGATTGAATAAAACCAGTAAGTTGTATGATTCAGTCAATTTTTTATTTACCTGTTCAATGAGCTCTAAAGCAAGAGCACCAGGGATATTAATCTCATCTACTGAAGCTGAAATATTACAAGTTACATGGTCGAATTTGCTACGCTCCTCCAGGGAAGTATCCATTAAGTTCCAAAGATCAACTAGCTGAGTGTCTAAATCTTGAAGCTGTGGTAAAAAGCAAGCATTATGGAACCAATCTCTAGAAACTAAAAGGATCTCTAAAATCATCAGTAGGTGAAAAAAAGCATTTCAAGGTAAACAGAACCTTTAGTAATCTTTGCTTCTTCTCTTGCTTTAAAGCTGAAACAGTCTTAGCCAACATATCTAATGTCTCGTTGCTTATGCTTTTTGACTGTACATCGGTGCCATCTGTTAAACTAGGATGAACTTCTGTGATGGAAGAAATGAAGTCCAAGCCAAGGACAGTGCAGAGATCATGAACTGTACTGGCGAATTCAAGAACTTTGTGTAATCTTTCACTCTGAGAATAACAAAAAAAGTGATGGCAATTCTTGAACTGTAAGTGTTTGAGTACAGAAAGGATCTCACCTTTTCTTTTTGGAGTTTCTGTAGCTGAGCATGAAATTCATCTAATTTCTTCAAAGACAAATCAGACTCGTTAACAGTTGGACTGAAAATTATGTCATTAGTTGCTGCAATCTCTGCGCTTATCTTCTGTATTTGAGATTGAACATCACAAAATTTTTTGACTCGCTCATCTTTTTCTTTCCAAAGCTTATCCAATGCTGGAGCTATAGCTGCAAGCTGTTCCTTGATTGTTCCTGTTGTCTTCTCAGGCTGTCAAAAACTCATACACCATTTGCATTCTCTATGACTTTTGGTTCAATTTAGAGCACAAAACACAAAGGAAGACAATTTACTCACAATTCCAACATAACTTTTCTCTCCAAGAGAGGACAAGAGATTTGTGAGTTCGACTCGGGCATCCGCCAGTGTCTGAAGAAGGTGGGCTCTAGATTTAACAGCAAAGTCCACCTTTCTTTTATGCACATCTAAGCACTCCTGTTCTAACTCAAGAAGCATTTTATCACGCTCATCATCGCTTTCACCAACTTCATCCCAAATTTGCTGCATATATAATCAGTGTGTGGGAAATCCAGTTTTATCACAACGGATGTGACGCGTCTGGAGAGATGAAATTTACCTGCAATTTTTGCAGCAATGTTCCGCAACTTATTTGGCCTAGAAGAAGATTTTCAGCTTCTGCTGGTGCCATGATATTGTCACTCGAGGCAATTCTGCATAAACACCAAATTCATATATAGAAGTAGAACTACAGTCAATAACAAACAAAGCGCTCGAGAGAGAAGAATCCTCTTCTTTACTAGAACTACACATTTTGTTTCACTGGCATCTTCCCAGTGAAGCAATCAATATACATTCTTTATTGCTGTAAAGAAAAATATTTTAAATTATAGAAAATGGAAAACAGCACCAGAGGGCCCTGATGAACAACTACCATTTTTTTCCTCACACAATGAAAAGAAAAACGCCTAATTCCAACTAAAAGAACCGAAATGTAGCTACAAAACTCCTCAAAGAAACTTGAAACACAAACACCTTCTTCCATACAAACCCATGTCAACTCAAAACAACACAATTCCAATCAGCTAGATCTCTCTTCCACACAATTTTTCACGGAAGCCAAACAGCAAACACACCATACGCATTACCGATTCCGGGAGTTGAAAATCGTAAAACAAACACCAGCGGCTACATTGCCTCACCTGAGCTCCCCAGAACGGGCCGGGTTCCCGAATTCAAGGCTCCAGATCTAGCGCTTTGTCCTTGGTCAGCAGTGGAAAAAAGTCTACTGACAGAGTAAGAAAAGAAGGGGTCTTTGTCTTTTGAGTAGTAGTAGAAGCATCATAAGTCTTCAGTCTTCACCACGTCATGGGAAGAGGCTGACCGTGGACCCCCCAATGACAAAACGTCGTCGTCTTTGTAGGGTGACAGTTGCTGCGCTAGATTCTTGGGCCGTGTTGGTTCCTCTTCCACATAGAACACAAGAAAGCTAATCACAGATTGTAAATTAAGTAATTTGTTGGACCATAACTTATGTATCTGGTTCATAAATTCACAGGCCCAAATAAACTCAGCAAGACCAGTGACGAAATAAAACATGAGATGGGCTGCGGCATTTCGGCCCATACTGGAATCAAGATCAAATGCATCATAAAAGCAGCAGACGACAGTTTAAGTCGTTGCTGTTCTTGGCAAAGATTTACAGAGGCATTCAAACGGGAGAGGCTGATCAAGAAGCGAAACAGAGACGTACGTGGTGTTGAGTTGAGCAACGGCGAATACTAACCTGAGACGGCAAGGAGTGTTGTGGCAAGAAGATCAGATTCTGCGCAATTCTCGTGTTGATCAAGAACAGGGTGCTCATCATCTTCTTCCTTCTGATTAAACCTCCAAGTTGTTGATTCCTGTAAATTGTAAACACTGAAAGTTTAGTGGATTGGATCATATAGTGATCCCGAGGTTTTTCTCCGGGTTTACTCCGATTTCCTCGTAAAAGCTTGGTGTCGTAATTACAAAGATTTACGATCTGAAAAAGGCTGGAACTTATCTGTTCTGATTCTGGAAAATCAGTGGTTCTTTGAAAGAGTTTAGTCTTCAACAAGTGGTGGCCCATGCAGGTCCAAGAACCTGCGGATGTTAAGCCAAGAACGGAGGAATTAGTTCAAGAAAACGACTCAAAGGAAATTACTCTTAAAGCAGACAGTGATATTGTCACAATCCAAGAATTGCAGAAACTGATGGCTGGGGAGCCCTATTCAATGATCAAACTGACTTCGAAGAACTATCCGGAATGGAAGAATCGAATGCAAGATCTGTTATACTGCAGGTTTCTCTATGAACCTGTGAAGTACGGGACTCAAAAACCAGAAAAGTATAAGCAGGAGGACTGGGATATGAAGCATATTCAGACCCTCGGATTTGTGAGGCAATGGATCGATAGTGCAAACTATCACCATGTGGCAAAAGAAACTGATGCAAAGAAAATGTGGGAGAAACTGGAGTGTATTTTCGAACCAAAATCAACACAGTCTCAAGGCTTCTTGTTCAAGAGACTAATGCGGCTGAGGTATAAAGAAAATACACCGATCACTGATCATCTTGGAACATTCCAAGAGATAGTGAACAAATTAGCAGAGGCAGACTGTGTTCTTGAAGACAAAATTCTGGCTCATATGCTAATAGGGACATTGCCTGATTCCTGGGAGGCCACTGTCATATCCCTAAACACGTTAGCCCCAAAAGGAGGTCCTAAGCTGGAAACTGTTAAGGAATGCTTGATAAATGAAGGCTTGAGAAGGGAAGAAATGACTGTTTCAGTAGTCAAAGAGACTTTGGCTGCTGTAAACTCAGGTTTTCAAGGAAAGTCTCAGAATTTCAGCAAGAAAACCGAGAAGAAGAGCAGATCAAATGACAAGGAAGGCCAAACAGGAAAGAATCAGAATGAGGAGACTAAGAAAGAAACCAGGAGCTGTAATTGGTGTGGCAAAGTAGGACACTTGAAAAAGGATTGCTGGTATTGGAAAAGGGTGAAGGGAACTGAGGACACTGCTGCTACAAACCAAGAAGAAATACTGGTTCTAGTTTCTGCACAGGGAGGCAGTCACAAAAGAACGGACGACATGGTTTGGGTAATCGATTCAGGAGCTTCATATCATGCAACTCCCGACAGAAAGTGTTTTACGACATACCTACCTGGGAAACTAGGAACTGTGAAAATGGGAAACAACAGCGTGGCACTGGTAAAAGGGATTGGATCTATTGAAGTCATGACAGAACTAGGACATAAGCTCACTCTAAATGACGTAAGATACATTCCAGATTTAAGGTTGAACTTACTATCAGCCTCTACTTTAGACAGAGAAGGATATGTAAACTGTGCGTTCAATCGGTGCTGGAAATTACTCAAAGACGGCCAAGTCATAGCAAGTGGAGACTTATCAGACACTCTCTACATGACAACCTTTAAGCCATTATATGGATACATCAATTCTTTGCAAAAGAATGAATTGTTCCAACTTTGGCATAAAAGGATGGGGCATATTTCAGAGGATGGACTCAGAAAACTGTGCAAAGATGGTCTGATTGACATAAAAGGGGGCAAGATGGAGCAGATTTGTGAAGAGTGTGTCTTAGCTAAGTAAGCCAAGAGACCATTCAAAAATACGCTGCAGATTAAAAAGGAGCCCCTGGACCTGGCTTATAGCGATGTCTGTTCTCTGGACACAATGTCCAGAGGAGGGAAAAAATATTTTATCTCGTTTGTAGATGATGCAACCCAAAAAGTTTGGATCTACCCTATCATTTCGAAGGATCAAGCTTTTCCCAAATTCAAAGAGTGGTTGGCTGCGGTGGAAAGGGAGAAAGGGAAGAAGTTAAAAGTTCTAAGAACCGATAACGGAGGAGAGTTCACCTCTAATGATTTTGAATTGTTTTGCAGGTCTACCGGCATAAGGCATGAGAGGACTGTACCGGGAACTCCTCAACACAATGGGACAGCGGAGAGGTTCAATAGGACACTTCTAAACAAAGTGAGATGCCTCCTAAAAACCGCAAAGCTACAAAAGGAATTTTGGGCAGAAGCATTGGGGGTTGCATGTTATCTAGTAAACAGATCCCATGCAACAACCATTGAGCTCCAAACTCCCGAAGGTAAGTGGACTGGGAAAACACCTAACCTTAAACATTTGAAAGTTTTTGGATGCAGGGCACTAGTTCATATTCCTAGGGAGAACAGAAAGAAACTAGAAGACCATGCAGAAGAATGCATATTTATGGGATATGGGGATCAAAAGCTTGGGTATAAACTCTGGAATCTAAGACTGAAAAGGTACTCAGGTCTAGGGATGTGCTTTTCTTAGAGGATCAAACAATTCTAGATCTAAAAGAATATAAGCCACCCGAAGATAAGAACTCTGAAGAAAAAGGCTTAGAGATTAGAGGAGTACCTGGCTGGGATTTAATCCCAAGCAGTGACTCTCTTTTTGCTCCATCGTCCACAAGTGCTTCAGGGCAAGCTGAACAGCTGCATGAGGAACCAATGGAGGATCAGGAATCAGAGCCTGAAAAATCAGAAGTGGAATCAGAAAATCAGGAAAAGAATGATTCAAACAAAGATGAAATCAGAGTTACCAGGCTGAGGAAACCTTCGACAAGGTATGATCCATCAGAATATGTTCTTGTCACCGAAGAAGGAGAACCAGAAACATATGCAGAAGCAATAAACTCATTAGAAAGCAAGAGATGGATACAAGCAATGAAAGAGGAAATAAACTCATTAAATGAAAACCAAACTTATGAGCTGATGGAGTTACCACCGGGAAGGAAGGCTCTAGAGAATAAATGGGTATTTTAGCTTAAACAAGAAGCTGATAATACAAAAGGTATAAAGCAAGGTTGGTAGTAAAAGGATTTAGGCAAAGGAAAGGAGTTGACTTCGATGAAATCTTCTCTCCAGTAGTGAAATTCACTACCATCAGAATTGTGCTAGCTGCTGTAGCTCATTTGGACCTAGAACTGGAACAAATGGACGTCAAGACAGCGTTTCTAAATGGGAGCCTGGATGAGAACATCTACATGAAGCAGCCTACTGGTTTTGACGATAAGAGCAGGCTGAATTTGGTGTGCAAGTTAAATCGAAGCCTATATGGGCTCAAGCAAGCACCAAGGATGTGGAATAAACGCTTCGACAGTTTTATGACCACGGAAAGGTTCACAAGGACAGAGAGTGACCACTGCGCTTATCTTAAAGATGAAGGAGAAGGTAAATTTATCATACTCCTATTATATGTAGATGATCTTTTAATTGCAGGGACCACAAGAGAATCAATTCAAGGCTTGAAGGGAAGGCTGGCTGCTACTTTTGAAATGAAGGATCTCGGATCAGCAAAAAGAATTCTAGGAATCAACATTACAAGAGACAGGGAAAGCAGGATTCTAGCAGTATCACAAGCAAGATATGTTGAAAGGATACTGAAGAAATTCAATATAGAGGAGGCTAAGGCTGTAACCACACCCTTATCTAGCCAATTTACCTTATCAAAAGGCCAAAGTCCTACAACAGAAGCGGAGCAGAATGAAATGGAGAGAATTCCCTATGCCTCGGATGTTGGATCAATCATGTATTTGATGATATCAACAAGACCGGATATAGCTCACTCTATTGGACTCCTAAGCAGATTTATGGCAAATCCAGGCAGGCAACATTGGGAGGGAGTGAAGTGGCTGCTGAGATACCTAGCTGGGACCAATGACTTAACTCTAAGGTTCAAAGGAAGACAAGATAAAATTGAGATAAAAGCTTTCTTGGACTCAGACCTAGCAGGAGATCCAGATACCAGAAGATCAACTACATGATACATTGTGTGTATGGCAAACGCTGCAGTCTCCTGGCAGTCCAGATTACAAAAAACTGTAGCTCTATCTTCGACCGAAGCCGAATATATAGCACTTACAGAGACAGCTAAAGAGGTAATATGGATTACCAGGATGACTAAGGAACTAAAACTCAGTTGCTCGGAGTCGGAATTGCTATGTGACAGCCAGAGTGCGATTGAACTTAACAGGAACTCTACGTTTCATAACCGGACTAAACACATAGACCTAAGGGCGCACTGGATAAGGGAAGCAGTAAAAACAAAGGAATTCATGCTCAACAAAGTACACACAACACAAAACGTAGCTGATATGCTTACCAAGGTCGTACCTGGAAATAAGCTTCAGCTGTGCGCGGAGGAAGCCGGGCTGCTCCGTTCACTGGAACCCTAGGGATCGCGTCGTCATTGCGTCAAGCTGAGAGGGAGGATTGTTGGACCATAACTTATGTATCTCGTTCATAAATTCACAGGCCCAAATAAACTCAACAAGACCAATGACGAAATAAAACATGAGATGGGCTGCGGCATTTCGGCCCATACTGGAATCAAGATCAAATGCATCATAAAAACAGCATACGACAGTTGAAATCGTTGCTGTTCTTGGCAAAGATTTACAGAGGCATTCAAACGAGAGAGGCAGGTCAAGAAGTGAAACAGAGACGTACGTGGTGTTGAGTTGAGCAACGGCGAATACTAACCTGAGACGGCAAGGAGTGTTGTGACAAGAAGATCAGATTCTGCGCAATTCTCGTGTTGATCAAGAACAGGGTGCTCATCATCTTCTTCCTTCTGATTAAACCTCCAAGTTGTTGATTCTTGTAAATTGTAAACACTGAAAATTTAGTGGATTGGATCATATATTGATCCCGAAGTTTTTCTTCGGGTTTACTCCGATTTCCTCGTAAAAGTTTGGTGTCGTAATTACAAAAATTTACGATCTGAAAAAGGCTAGAACTTATCTGTTCTGATTCTGGAAAATCAGTGGTTCTTTGAAAAAGTTTAGTCTTCAACATGGCCTTGCTGGAAATTCCGATATCAGGATGTACCTGCTTAAGAACTTTGAAGATGTAGATCTTGTAGGTTTCAGTGCTTTTCTTAATCCTCTTCTTCTTTTCGGCAGAGGAGGCTCCAGCGTCTTTTGGTAGTTTCTTACCGGCTTTGGGCTTCTTCTCTGCCGGAGCCTTATCGGCTGCGGGGGCTTTCTCAGCGGCGGGCTTCTTCTCCGCAGGTTTCTTCTTTGCCTTGGGAGCCATTACCTTTTTCTGGAGAATGTGGAACGGAAATTCTAATATTTGGGAGATGAGAATCTCATAAGGATGGTCGTTAATAATTAATATAGAGATCGAAACTCCGCGGTGATTGGTTAGAAATAGAACACATAGATTCATGTTCTGTAGCTGTTGATTAGCGAAATTTGAACGGTCAAGATGGATTACTAGTACGGTAGGCATATATGTGCGGGGAGCCGGGACATCACTTCAATTTTGGTACTCTCTTTCCTTGTAAAATTACATTTAGTTTAAGGGAGTTTTTTAAATGCCATACCAAGTCAGACTTAAAAATAAATAAATTAACATTGATTTTTATTTATTTATTATTATAATATTGATATCCATCTTATCAATAAAATAACATTGATGGACATTTGATCGACAGTTGGACTTCGGTTTCTGTAAATTCTGACACCGAGCTAATATATTATTTTTTTATTAAAATAAAGTTGTGATTACTATTAACCGATTTAAAAACTCGAGATGAAAGGGGTTTGGGTTTCTGATAGAGGAGACCAAGGAGCAAAGGTGGTCAGCCCGGAAATGGTAGTGTAGAAGTAAATAATTGTCATCTTAAGAATAGCAAGTGATTGTGCTTTTGCATTTTTCCGATTTTAATGCATCACAAAAGCTAAGTAATAAAAATATCACTCCTGCGTATGAAAGCAAAATGAGATTGATGATGAAAGAAACCTCGAAAATTAGCAGAAACCTTGAAAATGGAGTGCCACAATCAAATATGTGCTCTCTGTTGTCATAGATTTAAGTGAGCTTTCCAATAAAATTGAACGGCATATTTCTTAGAACAGTTATCACATTTCCACTTATTTTCACCATGTTTTCTGCATAAATGTTCCTTGATTCCAGTTAGATGGCGTAAAGCTAGACAAGGATGATGGTGAACCCAACAAGTTCTCGACAAATAAATATCTTATTCTTCACTTTTTTGCCAGATCTCCTTAACTTCCAATGCAAATTTCACGCATTTTAAATAATCTGAAACTAAACCCATTGCAAATGTTTTAACAGTATCATATGTAATACTCCGTAAGTTTGTATAAAAAAAAATAGTAGCTCGGTTTCTATAATTATAGAAACCGAGCTACTTTGTCAGACATGTCTACTCAATGTCCATCACTGTTATATTTGTGAAATATTATTTGTCAGTGTTAATTCGTAAAACAAAAGCGTCTGACAGTGTTACTGTACATTTTTTCCCCAGTTTAAGGATATATATTTGTTTTTTACAAAACACCTACACGTGAGATTGGTGAGACTAGGAGAAATTAATGGATCTGAACCTAAAAATATCAGCTGATTAATCTTTTGTATTATGGTTTGTTTTTTTCAAAATCGTTCAAAATTATCATTAACTAAATATTAGCAATTTTCGTCATTTTTTATGTGAGTCTTTAATAATTTATATGTTTTATTTTAAAAATTTTCAAAATTGGAAAACATAGTTATTACATTTGTTAACATTAAAATGTTAAATACAAATTCTAAATACATTTAAGTATTAACTTGTTAATGCATAAATTATGATAGCGGATCAGCTCTAATGGATCGAGTTTTATAGAATAATGAGACATACGTCGATCGATACGTTTTATCAATTGTATATGATCGGTACTTTGACACATGCCTCGCGATGAAGTCAGATGCTTGCCACAGCCGATCGGAATCATCAGCATCCGATCAGCGCGATCAGTAAATGAACTCATGATCGACATGGTTGGTGATTAATGTCAACAACGGCTGCGCCACCAATCTTATACGGCGCCGCATGACTTTTAGGAAACTAAAAGTCGTATAAATCAGCTCGAGGGCGTCTGATGTGATGAGGGAAAGATTACGATTAGATTTTGTAATTTTAAATTGTATCATCGCCTCTATAAAATGGGCAGAATATAGTGAGGAATGATAAGCTTTTTCCTCTGCCTACTACACTAATTTTCATAGTGAAAATCATCCTGGGTTTGGTGCCCCGTGGGTTTTCCTATTGGTTCTCGGGTTTCCAATGTATAATTCTCTGTTTTCTCGTTACGGCAACCGAATACCAGCGGTTATCACTCACTAAAATTAGAAATAGTAAAGAGTAGATTTTTACTCTTAACATTTGGAGTCGCCCGTGGGGACCGATCTGGTAAACCTGTTAAGAAAGCTTTACCTACTAGTTTTTTCCTTTTGTACGTTATGGAAAACTCAGAATCTGTAGAGACTATGGAAGCTCACCAAATGAATCTCATAACATCATTGTTGTGAGAGATGTGATCACCATTGACCCGCAATCCCTACGAAAAATGATGGAAGAAATGGTCGGGGACCTCCGGCAATCAATCTTGGCCTCAAGATAAAAATTTGCCGCTCAGCCACACATTCATAACCTTCTAGACGATAACCCAATTGCAGTAGGCTTAGAGAACGACATACACGAAAACCAAAGCTCATATGACGAGGAAATTCTCGGTCGACAACCTCAGAACGAGTTTTCACGGTCGGTAGTTGATACTAACCAAGCCCGTTTTGAGGAATTGGTGGCAGAACTGGAAGCAATAAAAAGGCGACGACCGGGGCTAGATACCGATCGTCGACCAGATTTCTTCCATGAGGCAATGTGTCAACCTATCAAGAGAGATGCCGGAAAGGATTTTATATTGGATTTGGAGGATGCTTATTAGAATCTGTGCGTAGATAATGGAGTTTCCACGTTACTTCAATTGTGTTTGCACCCATTTTAAGAGCATATCCTAAAAGTTGTACCTGAGCGTTTGTTTCGAGCACCAGACGGAATACCGACGTTCAGTGGCTCAGGGGACCCCTTAGACCATTTATCATATTTTGAATTACGGATGGGAACAGTCCAAGCTAGTGACGTCATTCGATGCAAGATATTTGCAGCCACTCTTCATAAGCATACCAAATCATGGTTCAAGAATCTGCCTTCGGGATCGGTGCGTTCTTTCGAAGATTTCGCCATATTGTTCTCACAACAATTTGCTCCCAATGTAGGCCCTCCAAGGAGCAGGGCTGAACTTTATACTTTAAGATATATTCCCGGAAAAACCACTTTGAGACAATTCATTGAGAAATTTAATCATGTGACAAGAGGGATCAAAATTGATCCCAATGAGAAGTTGGACATACTGTAATAGGTGCTAGGGCCGTGTGGACTTTCCACCAGCCTCATCAAGAATCCACCCACTTCCCTGGGTCAATTGATCCAAAAGATCAACAAGTATATAAAGGTGGAGGAGACCATGGCTGCTCTCCATGGGAAAAAGGAACATGCTTTTACAAAACCTATAGAGAAGAAAGTCCATTCCTCCGACAAGAGGTGGAGAGAAGTGAATTCGTGCCAAACCCGGGGCATGGATATTGTGGATCAAAAGGTATACTGCGAATTAGACAAATCTATAGATCCCTCAACAATTGAATGCAACGTTATAGGTATTGGGATTCGAAGGTTGGAAATATGAACTTCAACTCCCAGAACCTTAGGAACACGTAACTTTACCTGACGTCGAAGCGGCCATCAGGACGGCGGTCTTCACCTCTTTCACTTAGTCAAGGGTGATGGTAACCCGTGCACTTATGAGATTAGGAAAGAAGAGAATCGTAAGGCCGTCAGCACAGCGGAACAGAAGTATAGGTTTTCACCTTCTGAATTCCCTAAAGAAGGACTTCATATATATAGAAAGTTTGAGGGGCATAATGGTAATTTCCACTGTTATAACATAATGCTGAATTAGGCATCTCTTCTATTAAGCTAATCTCATCGGAATAACCTAGTAAGAGGTGGGACCGGCCCGTAAACTTTCGAGTCTCCTTTCCGTCCATCAAGGTCCGGAAACTCGGGCTTTTGAGTTATAATGAATGTAGGCCCATAACGCATTCAAGATGGCCAGACATACGGGATGGATCTCGTCAAATCCAACAGTTCTCCCACTTGGCCGAAGGAATGCACATTCATGCGAAGAGCTCTGTTCATCAGCAGCACTGGACTGAACTGGGGCCGAAGACTATAAGATCAGCTAGATAGCTCGGTCCCCAATTACGCATTCAATACTACCAATAACAATAGCCATATAACTCAATTACATGATGACAATACGAAGGTCATCATGGTGGTCCTCAGAAGGTTTGTTTTCGAAGGCTTGCATAGAATACGCGTAGTTGCAAGCAACAAACAGTTTATTAACGAAATTATCCAAAACATAAGTGATAAATAAAACATAAGTGATCAAGATTATACAAAAGACGAAGGATCCAAGCCAGGAAGGAGTCCCATATTATGCACGTGCAGTGTAAACAGACTAGGACTCAGGGCTTTCGTAAGTGGATCGGCCAACATAGCACTAGTACTTAGGTGCTCTAACGTAATGTGTTCTTTCTGAACTTTCTCTTTTAGAACAATATACTTTAGGTCAATGTGCTTTTTAGCACTAAGCGACTTATTGTTCCGAGAGAAGAACACTGCAGCCTGATTATCACAGAAGATCTTTAGGGGTTTCGAAATTGAGCTCACAAGATTAAGCCCCATAAGAAAATTCTTAATCCACAAAGCATGACAGGAGGCCTCATGGCAGGCTACAAATTCTGCTTCCATAGTGGATGAAGCAGTAAGTGACTGTTTTGTACTGTTCCAAGTAATCGGAGCACCACACATCATAAACAAATATCCAGTGGTGGATTTCCGTGTGTCTACGCACCCCATGAAATCAGCGTCAGCATAGCCCACAACATCAAGTGAGTCTGACTTCTTATAAACAAGCATGTAATCTTTAGTCCCATGTAAGTAGCGTAGAACTTTCTTTGCACATTTCCAATGAGCCATACCATGGTTAATCTGATAACGACCCAATATGCCGACAGAAAACGCTATATCCGGACACGAACAAGTCTGAGCATACATAATGATGAGAACATCAGGACCGGGTACCCTGCAATGGGTGAGGCCTGATAACGGTTGGGCCAATTTAATAATCAAAACGAATTCTCACAGCCCAATTATACCTTTAGGAAGAGTGGCCCGATGTTCAACACGGAGGACCGAAGATAACCTTAGTGAAAATAAGCGTTATCTGTCAGCTGGCTCCGAGGTTCGGTCCGAACGGTTATGAAACGGTTACAGGCTCACGCGTTCCACGCTTCGGGCCCTGTCACGTTTATCATGCTTCGGGCCCGATCACGCAGACCACGCATCGGTCCCAGCCTCGTTTTACATCCTGCGATAACAACCTCTAACAAACTTGTCAGAGGCGGTTACAGGACGTGGATTACACTCGCCGGCAACTCTATAAATACAGGGCAAGACGAAGGAAAAGACAGGACCCTTTGGACGCAGGAGAACAGGCTGTTACGCTGCCCAGATTCTTACTGCTTTCTATACTTAGTCATTTTCATTAGTCTGCTTTGTGTAAACTTCTCTTATTCTCATTAGTGAGCAGACCAAGAGCATAATCGGCTCTTGGTCGAGTGGTTTTCACCCCATTTTACGGGGTTTCCACTATATATGCTGTGTTCTTACTTTGATTTAAACTTTTAATCGTTCTCCATATCTTTTATAAATTAGAACCGAGTTCGTTGTTTGAACGAACCGGACGACTGTTGGTACCCCCTAAAAAGATACCATAACAATATTATTGTAAAATAAATTATTATTATCTTAATCCACTTTGGATTGTTATCAAATTATTATAAAACATTACAATTTTGATCGTTAATGTTTTATGTTTATGATAATTGTAATATTCAAAGTATAAAAATGATAAAATCGGTTACATATTTTGTAAGTTTTGACAAATTGTGAACATTTGCTAAATGTTCCAAACTAGATAATCAAATTAACTAAAACATTGAAGTTTGAGAACCATATATTACATTGTAAATTATACTAATTAAATTTGATAAAATTATAAAAACAATTTTTCATTTATTTGATTTCGCAACATTTATCAACTTTTTATACTAAAGGGTTGTCAATTATTGCTTTTAATCTATTCCCTTAATTGAAAATGGCTTTTTGACTTCTTGCTAGTTCTTAAAGCGATCAAATTGAAATAAAATAATAAAAATGAACTTGGGGCAAATTAGCAAAATAGCTCACTGCATACAATTGCTTTGATAAATAGCATGTGTCAGTAATATCTTGGCTAAATAACCCATCTTCCCAAAGTATTAGTCAAATAGCACGGGCATCTGTATATTATTAATAAAAATAAATCAAATAATTAAATATTATATATATATTTTAATTAAAAATACATATAAAATTCAAATACAATATATTAACATCCAATTTTATATATTTACGTTGTAAAATAAATTAAACTAGTTTAACGAACATCGTAAGAATTTGGTAAATTGAATTAAATTACGATTGAAAATATTATATCGAACGAAACATCAAATATTGGGTATCGACCGAGATATCGGTCATACGCTCCGAATCGGAATATATATATTTTATATATTGATCGATATGTAAAATACAAGGGGTACCGGGTATTTTTGACAGACCCAGAATAACCCGAGATTCGACCCAATAACAAGATACCGGGAGTTATCAAACAAAACAACGATGCCCAATATTTCATATATCAATCGATATGAAAATATATATTCATATTTGAGGCGCATGATATCGGTCGATACTCGGTATTTCATGTTTCGTTCGATATAATATTTTATCAATATTTTCATATCGATCATTTAATTCAATTTACTAAATTCTTACGATTTCATTAAACTAATTTATTTTATTTTACAACGTAAATATATTAAATTCACGTTAGTAAGAGTAAATTCGATGTTAATATATTGATATTTATGTTAATGTACATTTTAATATAGTTTAAGGAAAATAGTAAGAATTTGGTAAATTGAATTAAATTACGATTGAAAATATTGATAAAATATTATATCGAACAAAACGTGAAATACCAGGTATCNATCCACACATAACAAACCTCCCACGCATGGAGGGACTCCTCCTTATCTACAATGGCGCACTCCTTGGTGCGCACCGCTATATAGTATAGCTTACGACACCCCAACAGACCTTTCCCCTTTCCGGACCCAACCAAGAACAGGTTAAAGAAATGTTCTAAAGTTGGGGCCCGACGCTGTTGGTGACAATAAAAGATAAACGCTATAATATAGACATAACTGCCCGGGAATAACGCAAAAGTGGGGCAGTGGATCTCCTTAAGCACGGCCGCTACAAAAGGGTGCAGCGGAAAACGAAGCCCGCACCTTAAAGAGGCGTAGCTTACTGGAATAGCGGACGCCGGCACATTCATCTCCGCCGGAAGGAAACATGGAACATCTTCCCGTCCCTTCCAGATAGAGTAATGTGCCGGGATTGAAAACCTAGACCTAAATTCCTCAATTCCTAACTCAGACATAGAGGGATAATGCGTTTTATGAGGAGCCATTAGCGGTTACCTTAGAAAACAAAAGGATTGAGAGGCGATTTGGCGAAACAGCGGTTGAAGGCACAGAGCTCGACTGCAAGTTTTTTCTCACGAGAATGACGATGAGAATAAACAGTGCCCAGAACCCCGATTTAAATATTAATCTCCCAACCAATGGTGTGCTGCCACGTAACACTGTCCACAGCTGTGACAGTACGGACTGTACTCATCACGCCTTTTGAACTTTCGAATATGAAGAGGCGCGGGCTAAGATATTAATATTTAAAGAATATCAAGGGTAAAAAGATAATTTAAATCGATGTTAGTAAGTTTTAAGCATAATCTGCCCCTGCTCTAAGGCAATGATCGGTCCCCTGGACTCTCACTATCCATAGGTACGGTCCCCAGTTCTCAAGAATGTATAAACATCATGTGATCGGCCTTGTATGACCTCTGCGATTGGCAATCAAACCCGAGGGGCTAGTGATGAGAACTCCAGGACCGGGTACCCTGCAATGGGTGAGGCCCGATAACGGTTGGGCCAATTTAAATAATCAAAACGAATTCTCACAGCCCAATTACACCTTTAGGAAGAGTGGCCCGATGTTCAACACGGAGGACCGAAGATAACCTTAGTGAAAATAAGCGTTATCTGCCAGCTGGCTCCGAGGTTCGGTCCGAACGGTTATGAAACGGTTACAGGCTCACGCGTTTCTCGCTTCGGGCCCTGTCACGTTTATCATGCTTCGGGCCCGATCACGCAGACCACGCATCGGTCCCAGCCTCGTTTTACATCCTACGATAACAACCTCTAACAAACTTGTCAAAGGCGGTTATAGGACGTGGATTACACTCGCCGGCAACTCTATAAATACAGGGCAAGACGAAGGAAAAGACAGGACCCTTTGGATGCAGAAGAACAGGCTGTTACACTGCCGAATTCTTCTTGCTTTCTTTATCTCGTCATTTTCGTTAACCTGTTTGTAAAAACCTTGATTCATTCCTTTAGTGAAAAAACTAAGAGTGTAATCAGCTCTTAGTCGAGTGGTTTTCACCCCAATTCACGGGGTTTCCACTATAAATTGTCGTGCATTTGCTTTGATTTTCTCGCTTTCGATCGTCTTCATATTTTAAAGAAATCAGAACTGAGTTCGTTATTTGAACGAACCGGACGACTGTTGGTACCCCCTAAAGAGGGACCATAACACATAAGGCTTCCAATGGCAGAAGCATATGGAATAGATTCCATCTCAGATAGCGCTTGGGGAGTTTGAGGACACTGATGAAGGTTGTACTTTTCACCCTTATAGATCGGTGCAGCTGTGGAAGCACAATTCTCCATGTTGAATCGCTTTAGTATTTTATCAATATAGCCTTTCTGACGCAATCCCAGCATACTACGAGATCTATCTCGGTGAATCTCAAGGCCTAGAACATAAGAGGCAACACCGAGATCTTTCATGTCAAATCTCAGAGATAGAAGTGATTTAGTCTGATGCAAAATGCCCAAATCATTGCTGGCTAATAAAATATCATCAACATGCAGAAGAAGAATGACGAATTTGCTTCCGCAGACTTTCATGAAGACACATTGATCTACAAGATTTTCGGTGAAACCAGACTCTGTAATAACTTCCACAAACTTTAGATACCATTGTCGAGATGCTTGATTCAGACCGTAAATTGATTTCTTCAAGAGACAAACCATATTCTCCTCACCCTCAACCACAAAGCCATCTGGCTGAGTCATAAAGGCGGTCTCAGGCAAATCACCATTCAGAAATGCAGTTTTAACGTCCATCTGGTGAAGCTCTAAATTGTAATGAGCAACCAAAGCCATGATTATTCGTAAGGAATCTTTTGTTGACATAGGAGAGAAAGTTTCGGTATAATCAATACATTCTTTCTGAGTGAATCCCTTAGCAACCAACCGGGCCTTGTACCGTTCGATATTGCCATTAGAATCCAGTTTGGTTCGAAAAACTCATTTACATCCAACTGATCTACATCCCTCCGGCAAATCAAAAAGGTCTCAGACTCCGTTTTTCATCATGGAGTCAAGCTCATCCTTCATGGCAGCAAGCCACTGAGCTGATTTTGTACTAGTAACGGTTGCTAAATACGTCAGGGGATCACTGTCATCATAATATTTGACATCGTGGATATAAACATAATCACCAGATAATGTTGATTTCCTCACTCTCTTAGAGCGGCGCAATAAAAAAGGCTCAAAATCCGCTAGTGAGTCATTAGTGCGGTTTGCGCTAGCTGGTTCGGATATCTCGGTGCCTCCTACTGATTGAGAAATCATAGGCACATTAGGCAATAAGGGAACATTATCATCATTAGGTTCCGCATCGAGATCAATAGTCCGAGATGTACCAGAACCGCAAGTATCAACATTTTCTAAGAAAACCGCATTTCTTGTCTCGACAATTCGAAGAGTATATGAAGGACAATAGAAGCGATATCCTTTAGAACGTTCAAGATATCCAACGAAATAGCAACTGATCGTTCTTGAATCAAGTTTCTTTAACTCAAGGTTGAATATTTTGGCATCTGCAGGACAGCCCCAAATGCGCATGTACCCCAAAGACGGTCTTCGTCCTGTCCAAATTTCATAAGGTGTCTTGGAGACAGCTTTGGATGGGACCCGATTAAGTATATGCGCTGCTGTCTTTAAAGCCTCAACCGAGAGATAATCTGGTAAGGGAGTTCGGCATATCATACTTCGTACCATATCCAGAAGGGTACGATTCCGACGCTCAGCAACACCATTCTGTTGAGCTAAGCCAGACATCGAAACCTGGTGAATAATGCCGCACTCCTGCATAAATAAGGCAAAGGCACCCGGATGATAGCTAGAATCAGAGAATCGACCGTAATATTCCCCGCCTCTATCTGATCTGATGACCTTGATTTTACAACCAAGTTGGTTCTCGACTTCAGCCTTGTAAACTTTAAAAGCCTCGAGAGCCGCAGATCGCTCCTTAAGCAGATAGACATACCCATAGCGTGAATGATCATCAATAAATGTAAGATAATATCTATGTCCGAAAATACCGGGAGTAAGAGGACCACCGATGTCAGTATGAATTAGTTCTAATAGCCCTTGACTCCGAATGGCAGTTTTCTAATGACCAGGAGCAAATTTCCCCTTTATACAATCAATACATGTGGCAAAATCAGAGAAATCCAAAGGGTGAAGAATTTCTTCCCAAATGAGACGGTTCATTCTGTCTCTAGATATGTGGCCCAAACGTTCATGCCACAATCTTGAAGAATTCTCAATCGGCGATTTCATAACATTAGTCTATAATACCAGTGCTTCTTGCTTAGATTCCACGATATTAGGTGAAGAAGATTGTAAATGTAATTTATAGAGACAATTCTCTAAAACACCAATCCCAACATTAGTAGAACGTAGGAAAATAGTGACTTGTCCATTTCCAAAACAAAACGAAAAACCTTCAGCGTCAAGACGAGAAATGGATACAAGATTTCTAGTGATACTGGGAACATAAGCAGTATCATGTGAATGCAAAATGAAGCCACTTTCTAGAACTAAGTAGAGAGTTCCAAGAGCTTCAACCGCATCACTATTTCCATTTCCTACTAACACACTACGTTGGCCTTTACTTAATTTCCTCACGTCGCGGAATCCCTGCAAAGAATTAGCAATATGTATAGAAGCACCAGTATCAAGCCACCATGTATCAAAGGAAACATCCATTAGTTGATCCCGATAAAAGACATAGTCCGATATATTACCTTTCTTCTTTAACCATTCCTGAAACTTTGGGCAGTCTTTTTGAAAATGTCCCGTTTGTCGACAAAATCGACACTTAAGGGGATGATGAGCTTTGGTGCCTGAAGAAGTTGCCACATCAGAAGCTTTATCAAATTTAGGTTGCTTTTTAGACTTCTTCTTGCAAAAACCCTCAGAGATAACATTTGCACACTCCACGGAGTCGACAAGGCCTTCCTCTTCTTGTTCACACATATTCATTAGTTCGTTCAAATTCCACTTATCCTTCTGTGAATTATAGTTGATCTTAAAAGGATCATTTTTAGAAGGAAGTGAACGAAGTATGACATGAACAAGAAACCCTTCGGAGATCACCATCTCCATGGTATTCAGCTGTGCATCCATGTCACTCATTTTCATAATGTGACGCCGAATGCCTTCATTACCATTATACTTCAGGGTAAACAGCTTCGTCCCAAGAGTTGTCGCAAGAACCTTTGAAGATGACTGGAATTGCTCCTCAACAGAAGCGAGGAATAGCTTCGCATTATACTTTTCAGGCAAGCTTCCTCAAATATCGGGAGTTATAGAATTCTTTATCATCATAAGGGACAGCCGATTAGAATGCTCCCACCGATCATAAGAGGCAAAACATTCTGGTGAATCACCAACGGAAGGCCTCGGTGGTTGATCGACGCATAAGGCATAGTCCAGATCCATAACACCCAGAACGAGGAGCAATTATTCTTTCCATCTTCCAAAATTATTGCCCTTCAGTGGTTCAATCGAAGAGAGCTGGTTTAAAACAACGGCTGACAAAGAAGAGTGTCAAACATGCAAAACAACACAAAAACAAGCAGTCATTAGTATTCTTGATCATAAAATAAAGTGCACACGTTAGTCGGAAGAAAAAATAAGCTTCTTTATAAGAATAGAGCAAATCATAAGGCTTTAACAAAAGCTATTCTCATATAACAACATAAGCGAAATGAATCACCGTTGGGCAGAATCATTTCCTACTACTCAATAAACCGAGAAATTAATGAATTTCTATTGGGCCAAACATCAACTCTCAATTTAAGGAATATACATAAGTGTTGGTTCGAATTCCTATTCTTAATTCAAACAATCTTTCGTTGGGCCGATTGCTAAATCAACAAATAAGACCAACAGAAATGTTATCAGTATCAAAACAGAAGTGATATTGCATAACACAATCATTAATCAGCCTGGATGGCAAACAGGACGCCCAGAATGCCCAGAGGTCACAGGTTCGAGTCCTGCCAGTACAGAATATTTTGAAATACAAAATCTTGGCTTTGGAATGGACTCAACCGAAATGTAACTGGGCTTTCCGAATGGGCCGTAGCATAGATATGGACCATCAGACATTACATACAGAAGTGGACTTCCATAATGGGCTGATCGTTAGTAGGGTCCACACATCAAGACTTGAACTTCCGAATGGGCTGATCTTTCATAATGGGCTAATACAGAAGAGTCCAAGATCCAATAGGCCCAGTCCAAAGTGATGTGTTTGAGGTCCAATAATAATGTCCAACATGTGTCCATATGTATAGATACGTGCCATCATCCTAAGAGGCGATACCGACTCATTAAATGTCACTGAAATCAAGGACAAGTGGTGACCGTTCAAAAAATCATCTAGCACCAAATTCCATGAATTTACAAAATATGATGAAATTCGCGATGAATTTCGTAGATTTTGTGCATACCAAAGGAGAACATCACGACTGAATCGGAAATCAGACTGTCTAAAATAGAAAGAACAGTATAAAAAGGAAAGCTACAATGAATTTCGCAATTCATGCAGATTTCAAATTTCCATATACAGAAAGTCACGAAAATTCTAAATAATACACACCATTTTCTGAAGATTGCGATAATCATCCGAATACCGCAGAATTCGACAAAAGCTACGTATTCCGACAACCATAGGCTCCGATACCACAATATTGGGATTCGAAGGTTGGAAATACGAAGTCCAACTCCTAGAACCTTAGGAACACATAACTTTACCTGACGTAGAAGCGGTCATCAGGACGGCGGTCTTCACCTCTTTCGCTCAGTCAAGGGTGATGGTAACCCGTGCACTTCTGAGATTAGGAAAGAAGAGAATCGTAAGTCCGTCAGCACAGCGGAACAGAAGTATAGGTTTTCACCTTCTGAATTCCTTGAAGAATGACTTCATATGTATAGAAAGTCTCAGGGGCATAATGGTATTTTTCAATGTTATAACATAATGCTGAATTAGGCATCTTTTCTATTAAGCTAATCTCATCGAAATAACCGAGTAAGAGGTGGGACCGGCCCGTAAACTTTCAAGTCTCCTTTCGGTCCATCAAGGTCCGAAAACTCGGGCTTTTGAGTTATAATGAATGTAGGCCCAGAACGTATTCAAGATGGCCAGACATACGAGATGTATCTCATCAGATCCAACAATAGGAAATCGCATCAAAGAACTGGTGAAAGAAGGAGTTCTGGAATACAAGAGGGGCAACACCCCTGAGAAAGAATCAGAACAAATGAGAGATGAAAGGGATGATGATCGTCGCTATGCACCTCGCTAGAGAAATGATCAACGGAACCATCGACCTCATAAGAATTATCAAGGTCAGCGGAGAAACGGTCGTCATGGTGACCTTTGTGGGAGACGATGGAATGATCGATGAAATGATCGGTATGAGAACGATCGGCGGGACAATCGACAATCCCCTGCTCTTGAAGTTCTCCCACCACCTCCGGTAAACCCACCTCCAGACGATCGTCTTTCTCTGGAAAATTGTCCATCAAGGTCGGCAGATTTTTTAGTTGATCGGTGGAAATTGTTGATTCTTCGCCGTTGATCGTAAGTTTCCCTGTGACGTCCGACACTTGGAGAGGAAATTCAAGGTTGTTATCTTGAATTCCAACCCAGACGAAGGAATTATATCAGTCGCGTTGCAAATCTGGTCGTTCGACGAGATCATTGTTTTTGCCTCTGCATGTGAAATACCATAACCCGCGTTAAACAAAAACATGAGTACCCAATCGCCACATCACCTTGTAGATCGTCAGAAAGTTGGTGACGGTTGGGGCAACCTTAGCAACGTCACAGTAGTGGATGAAAGCGACGATTACCAAGTAACTGCTTGACATTAGAGCAAAAACAGGCATCGCCAGGGCTCACAACAGTTCAACGACGAATGGGTGAAGGGTAAACTTCAGCCCATTCTTCAAATCAGATAGCGTCACTAGCACAGCATTGCTCAGTGACAATCGGCCAGCAGTGGGCCATGGTTCAGACCCAGCCTCCCTTGCTTCCAGTTGATATTCTTCAGGAAAGTGGTACTTCTCATGAACAAGGTCAACATTCAATGAAGGAGCCATCTGCAAATAAAATTAGTCATCATAAATGGAATTGTCACCGGAAAACATGTGCGAAACTGCTGGAAACTGGAGAAAATTGCAAAAACTCGCCGAAAAAGTCACGGAAGTGAGCGTAAAAACGTGAAAAGACGATATTAAGATCATAGATTGAATATAAAGGTAAAAAAGAAAAGGTAAACCTCAGTAAGATCGAAGATGATTGAGGAAAAGAAAGTCCCCGGAGTTGGTCGCAAAGATCTCCGGAAATCGCCTGGAATCGCTTGAGAGAGATTTCTAGAGAGCACGATCGGTAATGACGATGGAGGAGGGGTTTTGTTTAGGATCAACGCTCATGATTGTGTCACGTGGACGGTTCAGATAGCGACCCTCTGAAATCCGCACAGTTTTTTAAGTCGGCGATGGGACAGATTTGACACATTGTGCAGAGTGCGCTGAATTTGAAAAGGCACGTGTCGATCTTGGGGATTTTTTACGATGGGTGACCGCACATAAATCATGACGAAGTCAACTTCCCTCGACGTAACAACGACGATCGATTGAAGTTGATGGGCTAATGTTTATGCATAAATTATTATAGTGGGTCAGCTCTAACAGATTGGGTTTTATAGAATAATGAGACATACGTCGATCGATACGTTTTATCAATTGTATCCTATCGGTACTTCGACACATGCCTCGCGATGAAGTCAGACGCTCGCCACAGCCGATCGGAATCATCAGCATCCAATCGGCACGATCGGTAAATGAACTCATGATCGACATGGTTGGTTATTAATGTCAACAACGGCTGTGCCACCAATCTCGGACGGCGCCGCACGACTTTTAGAAAACTAAAAGTCGTATAAATCAGCTCGAGGGCGACTGATGTGATGGGGGAAAGATTACAATTAGATTTTATATTTTTAAATTGTATCATCACCCCTATAAAAGGGGCAGAAGATAATGATGAAGGATAAACTATTACCTCTACCTATTACACTAATTTTCATAGTGAAAATCTTTCTGGGTTTCGTGTCCCATGGGTTTTACTTTTGGTTCTCGGATTTCTCACGTATAATTCTCTGTTTTATCGTTACGGCAACCAAATACCAGCGATTATCACTCACTTAAATTAAAAATAGTAGATTTTTACTTTTAACATAACTAGTGTTAAAATCAAATATAAATGATTTTTAAATTTTGAGGCTTAATATTTATATTTTTTAACTGTTTTTTGATTGTTTTGTATTCAACAGAAGCAACCCAAAGCATACAACATAAAATTGTAATTATATTTTTAGCGTTAAGCACAATGGATTTGTTTGGTATATGTTTTTAAAATAGCGGTGTAGTGATATATAGTGAAATGTAAATTGT
>RWGZ01001494.1:0-58067 GCA_009725065.1 Utricularia reniformis
TGGGCTTACAATTTGGGTTTTGTAATTGGGTCTCGGATGTAATGTAATGGGCTATAAGCCCAAAATATGTTGTATTTATATGTGCAAGTTTATTGAATGAAATGATTTGTAGGGTTTGAAGGAATAAAAATTTCAATCTCAAAACAAAGCCAGCCGTTGTCCACTTCTTCCTCATTTCGGCAGCTCATTTTTCTTACATTTCCGCTGCGCCGGAGGTCTCGTAGCCGGATAAATGACTACGAGGCCACCGCCTAAACCGAATATATGATTTCTCACATGGTATCGGAGCCATAGGTCCTTCGAATCGTGGCTACAACGCTTCATATTTTGTTTTTTGTCTTAAAGAACCCTACATATTCGAAAAAAAAAAATGGGTTGAAGCTGTTTTCGAATTTTTTCAACTTTTCCAAACTGAAAATTTTGCAGCCCCATCGTTTAAGAAGGCTGAAAACGCTCAGATCTTGAGTTTTGTTTTATGTTTACGACCAGTTTTGGTCAAGAAAAGTTTTCCATCGCCCCTTCTATTTGCCTTCACATCTTATGGCGTGCCTTGACACTCTATTCGGTGTTCCCTTTTTGCTTCCAGATCTACTTTTTGTCTTTTTCAAAGGATTAAAAAAAAAATGAAAAGGAAAAGAGAAATAGATGCATTCTTTTGCAAAACAGTGGAGAAACAAGAGGAGAAGCTGGTGGCAGGTCTTCGAAACGAAGGTTAAGATACAAAATCTCAAAAAGGAGCTAAATTCTACACGGCCATTATGTTGTTTAATGTCTTCTAAATTATCGGTAGTTACGGTATTGTACCGTAAAACTCCCACTATGTTAGTGGATAAAGATAAAATAAACATAAAGATAAACAAACACTTGAATTAAGCTTTCAGACATTAGCTAATCCAAAACTCTCATAGTTAGAGTTAGTTGATTAGACACGAGCTGATTTGATTCAAGAAAAATCTATCGATAATTCAAGAAATTCAGATTACGGCATCAAGGGGGAGTGTTAGAATATGATGCCTCTTATTGATTGGGCTTACAATTTGGGTTTTGTAATTGGGTCTCGGATGTAATGTAATGGGCTATAAACCCAAAATATGTTGTATTTATATGTGCAAGTTTATTGAATGAAATGATTTGTAGGGTTTGAAGGAATAAAAATTTCAATCTCAAAACAAAGCCAGCCGTTGTCCACTTCTTCCTCATTTCGGCAGCTCATTTTTCTTACATTTCCGCTGCGCCGGAGGTCTCGTAGCCGGATAAATGACTACGAGGCCACCGCCTAAACCGAATATATGATTTCTCACAGATATTTAAGGGTGTAAAACATTTTAAAATTTGAATAAATCAATTATTCTATGAAATTAACCACCCTTATAATCCTAATCGAAATGAATGAAATGAGGAATCGACACCATATTGCAATTATAAATTTTAACAAAAATTACGATACAAAAGTTCAAATGAACGAAACATAAGGGCATCTACATCCATATTTATCCGGATACTTATTTCTCTCAATACACGTTAGTTTTCTCTTTTCTCAACATTTATTTAATATTTAAATCAACTTTCTTTTATCACGTTATTATTGTCCGAACTCTCGTACTTTTATTATATATTTTTTTCTATTTAAATGAATTAGTTTAAAACAAATATTTTTATATATAGAATAAACTTACCTACAAAAGTTTAAATACTATAACTACGAGAAACAAAAATGTATCACATCAAATTATTCACATTTAAATAAAAAAAATCTTGTAGTATATAATATTATAAATATTCAATTAAATTAGTTTTTATTTCGTAAAATATAAATACAAAATACTTATCATATGTATTAAGTTATTCCACAAATTATTCAAATTTAATAAAAAGAATCATGTAGTATAAAATATTATAAATATTCATCAAATTAATTTTAATTTCGCAAAATATAAATACAAAATACTTATCATATGTAATAAGTTATTCCACAAATTTTGTAAAAATTAAACTTATTAATAATAGTTATATATATAATAAGTAATTTAATATATAATTTAAATTCATAAATACTAAAACAAAAACAATAAAATATTATTTAATTTTTTTTAAAAAAAATAAATGAAGATAGAGTAAAGACAATTTATCTTATTAAAGAGAATAATAGGACAATCCGATAATTATATAAATTACAAGGACGGATGTCTGGACGTCACGTCGATCTGTTCGCAAAAGAATTAGTTTAATTTGAATTATTTTTCAGATTTGTCAATTTAGATTCAAATTATTTTTAGATGAGGTAATAAAAAAATAAAAAATGTATTTTATATGAATAATGATGCATGATGACATGGCACCCTGCAAACAGCGCCGGGAGATTAATGTCTTTTTGTCCGGATGCCATACATCACAAGTCCCGAAATAATTGGACACGTTTTGGGAAACTCAATTTAATATTAGAGAAAATTAAAATATAATATTTAAAATAATGTAAATATCATATTCATATAAATTATAAATTATATGGAAAATCATCAAAATTTCAAAATTATTCAAAAATAACTATCGAGTGAATAATAGAAGATTCCTTATTTTTCCTTATGAGTGATTTTGCATTTAAAATTTACAAAATTTGTAGATATAGTAATTAAATCTTTTTAAGGTTAAGATATCAAATACAAATTATATAATATTTAAACTATTAACGAGATTTATAGTCAAATATAAACGGTTTTGGAAATTTGAGGTCAATCACATAATTTTTAAATTTTGAAGGTATGTTATTTACAATTTTAAAAAATTAAAGTTTCAACAACATGCATTATATAAACATTTAGGGTTTTGTATACAATTTATAAAATTTGTAAACATCACTTTTACACTATTTCAAAATTCGCGAACCAATTACAAGACCATTTTTTAATATTAATATAAATTTATAGTACAAGCATCTTCCTAATATTGTCATATCAACATTATTTTTATATTATATTTTTTAAAGTTTTAGAAAATTACTTTTAAATTATTTGAGATTAACTCTTTAATATTCTAATAATCTTGGTAAAAAAGCAAATATNTATGAACAAATCCAAATGCAGAAAAAACCTGCAAGGCAGATGCCATCTATTAGACTACCCTACCTGCTTACATTAAAAAATAACATGAATAATTATACATATTAAAAAAAATTGCATTCAATTCAAGAAATGCCCAAAAAAATAAATATAAAATATCAAGATAAAGTCAAATATGTTTAACGATGGAATCGAGATAGACAAAAAAATAAGAAAATAATTGATGCTGCGACAATTTTTCTCATCAGTAATAATTGGAGTAGAAATATCCCAATATAACAATTACAATTTTAACGTAAAAGTACATATTTTGACGTCTTAATAGTAGCTGAAAGAGACAAAATATATGGCTTATTAGTTGAAACAAGATTTAAAAAAACAGGCATTAATTACATAGGGGCAGAATGCTACAGATAAGGAGTAGATAAAATCATTTAGGGCTGCTTAAGACTTGGGGATAGAATCATGAAGATGAAGGCCAGAAAGTGGCAGTGTTAAGTTAAGGAGAAAAGAGACAAACACAAATGAATTCTTTCTCCCAAGCAATTAGCTGCCATCGAAGACATATCCTTGACATGCTCCTGCTGATTCACACACTCTTGTCAAATAAAAGCTATGCAAAACATGCATACAATTCACAGAATAATCGAGAGCACCCTTCAATGTAAATACTTTTGTATAACCTTGAACTTTCATAGGGATACCAAAGTTCTTACCAAGTGCAATACATCGATGCTAACAAGACGTGCATCATTCCCCTCAATAGTTACCAAAAGCACATTACCAGCAACATCTGCAGTAGTTTTGTTGTTCACAATTTCCTGCCGGTTTGAGTACTGCAGGTACACAGTTTTCCCTCGTACCTGAGCTGGCTCAGATGACGAAGCATAATACGATATCATAGCAATAGCTTGATTTTGTTCCGCCTAGAGATCATAAAATTAAATGATGTGAGAAACCAAAAACGAGGTAAAAATACATCAAAAAATAAATTGGGGATACATAAAAACACTCACGAATTCAATGAAAGCCTGATTTTTGTTTGCTCCAACATTACACTTAGTATTTACAACTTTACCAAATGGATTTCCCAGTTCAATAATTTCCTCTTCAGTGCATTCCCATGGTAGATTTCTGAGATGAAGAACCTTTGAAGGGGGTTGTGTATAACGGAACTGAGGCTGGCTAGAATAAGACGACATTGCAAAGCACGAAGAGAACTGCAAAAACTGAAAAAAAGCAACCATTCATTGGATGTTCATAAAAAGCACCAAAAATTCAAGCACTCCACTTCACTGCATTTTTCAAAACAAAATCTCAATTGCCATAAACTAATCATATCAACATCATATGAAAGAGACGAGTACTAAATTTTCACCCAAGTGAAAAAATACATGCAATCTTTTAATACAGTTCAAAACCAATCATAATCGACTGGATTTAAAAAATTGTACTACAAGACATAGGAAGTTATGAAAAGAGTCGAAATTCCAGAATTGAAAACCCATATAGTCGATTGCAAACAACCAAACAACGAATCAAACGCTAAAAACCGTAATCTCGAACAAGTATAATAAATCTTGAGATTGAAAAACCGGAAATCGAGAAAAAAATGACGTTACCACGATAGGAGAACTCCTTCGACAACGGCAATTACAAATGGTTCTAGCAAAATTGACGTTATCTGCTAAGCAATTCTTCAACTTCATCCCCAAAAAATATAAACCAGACAAATATATTAGTTGGGCCTGGGCCCAACCTAAGTCCAATTAAGGTATCAGTAATAGATTATACGTTTTTATATATTTTATAAAATACTAAATTAATCATGAGTAAATTTGCAAAATAACTCAATGCATCAAATCTCTTTGCCAACTAACCTGTGTCAGTAGAAAGTTAGTTAAATAACTCATATTCCTAATTTATTTGTCAAATAACATATATTTGTATATTTCAAATAAAAATAAATCAAATAATTAAATATTAAATATATTTTTTAATTAAAAATACATATTAAATTAAAATACAATATATTAACATCGAATTTAATACATTTACGTTATAAAATAAATTAAACTAGTTTAACGAAAATACTAAGAATTTGGAAAATTGAATTAAATTACGATTAAAAATATTGATACAATACTATATCGAACGAAATGTAAAATATCAGGTATCGACCGATATATCGGTCATACGCTCCGAATCTAAATATTTATTTTTTATATTGATCGTTATGTAAAATATAGGGGGGTGCCCGGTATTTTTGACATACCAGGAAAAATCCGAGATCCAACCCAATAACTAAATACCGGGAGTTATCGGACAAAACAACGATCAATATGAAATTATATATTTTGATTCGGGGCGTGTGACCGAAATATCGTTTGATACCTGGTATTTCACATTTTGTTCGATATAATATTTTATCAATATTTTCAATCGTAATTTAATTCAATTTACAAAATTCTTACTATTTTCGTTAAACTTTATTAAAATATATTTGACATAAATATCAATATATTAACATCGAATTTACTCTTACTAACGTGAATTTAATACATTTACGTTGTAAAATAAAATAAATTAGTTTAATGAAAATTGTAATAATTTAGTAAATTGAATTAAATTTCAATTGAAAATATTGATATAATATTTTATCAATATTTTCAATCGTAATTTAATTCAATTTACAAAATTCTTACTATTTTCGTTAAACTTTATTAAAATATATTTGACATAAATATCAATATATTAACATCGAATTTACTCTTACTAACGTGAATTTAATACATTTACGTTGTAAAATAAAATAAATTAGTTTAATGAAAATTGTAATAATTTAGTAAATTGAATTAAATTTCAATTGAAAATATTGATAAAATATTATATCGAACGAAAAGTGAAAGACCGTATCGACCGATATCATATGCCTCAAATCAGAATATATATTTTCATATCGATTGATATGTGAAATATTGGGGGCATCGTTGTTTTGTCCGATAATTTCAGGTATCTTGTTATTCGGTCGGATCTCGGGTCAATCTGGATCTGTCAAAAATACCCGGTACCCCCTTGTATTTTACATATCGATCAATATGAAAAATCTATATATTCCAATTCGAAGCATATGACCGATATATCGGTCGATACCCGATATATTTTAATTTATTTTACAACGTAAATGTATTAAATTCGATATTAATATATTGTATTTTAATTTAATATGCATTTTTAATTAAAATATATATTTAATATTTAATTATTTGATTTATTTTTATTTNTCAATATTAATAATTGAAGTCCTAAACAAAAATAAAATTGTGGAGAACCTTTTGTCATTTTAATGATTTTATTTACTAAATTTGAAAATTCAAATTTGCCAAAACTCTACAGTTTAAGAGTTAAATGTATTTTGAGTGAATGCATTACTTTCTTAATGATCAATTAAGCAAAGATATTGAGTCAAAAAGTGAGATATACAAATAAAGATATCTGAATATTATTCAAATATAAAAAAGAATCTAATTAATATTAAAATTTAATAGATTAGTATTTAACAAATAAGCTTGTATCAATAAAGTATATGTGCATTTTTTGAATAAACATTATGAGTTTGTTTGGTTTAGCTTTTTAAAATTGCGGTGTGGTGATGTGTGATAAGATGTGGTAATCGCGAATTTTTAAGTATGTTTGGTAAAATTGCGGTATTATGATCGTGATTTATGTAAAAATACTAATATATCCTTATATATAATAATAATAAATATAATTATATTATAATGAATAGAAGTAAGGGTAAATGAATCTTTTCCAAAATAACGATGAAGCCACAACTGGTTTTAACAGCTGTGATGATATCGCAATTTTTTAACGATTATCACATCACAATTAAGCTTGTGTTTTGCGTGCATTAAAAAATCACGATTGGACCATCTCACCGCACCTCACCGCACTTTTAATCGTAGTACCAAACAAACCCTATATAAGAATGTGATTTTTCATTCCAAATGAACACTTCAATAACTTATTTCACATTAATTCTTCATCGAGAATAATACATCAAATAAAATACACAATAAATTTAATATGAAATCTCAAGTTACATCAAAATTAAGTAAATTTAATGCATGATGTAGTTAAAATTCATTTTTTAAAAAATATGACTGGGAAATTTTAAACTTGCGACCCCGACACCTATAATATATAAATAAATAAATTGATCAATAAGTAAAATTAAACAAATATTATCCAATATATTTTCAATGATAACGTAGGTTTGATTGTAAAAGTCCACGTATCATAAATGAGCACATGAGACCCCTTTTTGGGCTTGGGCCATTTTCTGAAGCCCAAATTAAATATAACCAAAAAATATGCTTAAAATTTATATTAATAGGGTGATGTTTGTAACGACAGCTAATTTACGGAGTGTGTAAAGGGTATGTCATTCAAATTATAAAATTATAAATATGATACATTTTTTGATAAAAAATATGCATTTATAGCCCTCAAACTTCAATTAAATGCAAATAAGACACCTCAAGTTTCCAATACCGTTTATGATTGACACTTTAATGAACTCGTAAATTTTTAATATTTCATGCACAATTGTCGAACATCAAGGGTAATTTTTCAAACGGGTCATATTTTCGACAATTGTGATGAGTTTTCAAACGGTTTTCAACTTACGGAAAACTGGGTGCTAAATGTCAGGGGTAAAAAACAAACGGTATTGATAACTTTAGGTGTCATTCTTACAATTTCGTAAGTTGAAGGACATGTCATTTACACAGCTCGTAAGTTGGGGGCTAATTATGCAATTTTCTCTATGATAATATTTAGCTGTGATTTCTAATTTCTAAAAAAAATTTTACTTACTAATAAAAAATGATTGAATATTCTCAAATTACTTATATATATTTTATGTACTCGTTTGTTCTCCCAACTTCAAAATAATTGTATTGATGTGAAATTATGGACCCCGTTAAAAAGTTGTATTTAAAAAATGAGTTTTGTTTGTCATTATCTCTCAAATTTTATAATAGTGTAAATACAATACATCAAAATTTGAAGATTGCATACAAAATCTCCAAAGTTAATATAATGCGTGTTTTTTACCTCAATTTTTAAATATTGTAATTATCATGTCCTCACACTTTAATAAATGTAGTTGACTCTTGAATTTTTAAAACCGTTTATAATCCTAATACTCGTTAATATTTTAAATATCTCCATATTTTCTATTTAACCAATTAATCTTAAAGATCTAATGATTATGTCTCTAAATTTTTGAAAATTTTAAAAATAATATATAAATTATCAAAATACTTATACGAAAAAAACGAAAGCTACTATTATTCACTCCAGTGTCATTCTTAAACACTTTAATACTTCAAAAAAATTTCATACAATTTACAAACTTTGAAGTATCACATTTAAAATATTTTAGACATTATAGCCTAATGCGTTAATTTTCTCTTAAAAAATTGTATTAAAACTGCCACGTAAGACGCACTAACCCAATATTAGAAAACTAACTTAAGTGCGGATCAGAATGGGGATCGATGTTAATGAGATTGGAAAACCCAGATCTCTTTCTTTTCTCTGATTTCTTTTCAATTGATTTCCGATTCCGCCACTAACGGCTCTCTGCGCCACCGCTGTCGCCAGAGATCTTCCATTTCTTCAATTATCTGTCGGATATGTCGGGGACATACTCAGAAATGAACGACGGAGAGCTTCTCCAGATCGAACCGACTGAGCTTCAATTTGCATGTATTTTATTTCAATTTAATCTTTTTGGATTTTTTTATTTCTGTTATGGCTTCTGTATGTTTTTATTTTGTGGAATGGTTGTCGATTGTTGTTTTTTATTTTGTAATTTAACGAATTGTGGTTTGAATTTGACTCAATTGGTTATTGATTTTAATCATGGTGTTCGTCTATTCTTAAAGTCGAATTGAAGAAGCAGATTAATTGTTCCATGCAATTGATCAACAAATCCGATAATTATGTTGCATTCAAGGTACGATCCGTGCTAGTTCTTGATTTGTGATTTTTTGTACTTTGTTATGCATACAGAGATACCTTGAAATATTCAAGAATCTAAGATGAAATTTACCTTGAGAGCATATGTATATTTGCTCCTTACTGATTTAATTGATGCATATCAGGTGAAAACAACAAACCCCAAAAAGTATTGTGTGAGACCAAATACCGGAGTCGTGATTCCTCACTCTATGTGTGAAGTTGTAGGTAATGAATGTCGATTTCTTCTATTTTGGTGGTTCAAGAGAATGATAAGCTTGTCTTTGGTTATATTCCAATTTTCACGCAATTTGAATCAGGATCAAAAGGAAGTGCTAAATAATTGATTTCTTTCTTTTGTTTCGCTGTTGACAGTATTTAAATTTTTTATACTGANGCTTCGCCGGTTCAGACAGGGTGATATTTTCGCCTAGCCTGAGGGATTTACATGGTGGACTTATAACGACGGTGACGAGGCGATGATCAGCGTTTCTATCATTGATGTTGCTAATGATCAGAACCAGCTAGATTTGAACTTCAGGGTATGATTTTCTTGATACAAAATAAGTAGGAATTTTGTGGGTTACTGATTTTCTACTTCTCTTCTCAGAAATTCTTCCTCGCCAGAAACCCGACAACAGCCAGGAGCGAAGGCCGTCGTGAACGTGAAGAGTGGAGACAGGGACCCAGGGGACAGAGCAAGAGCAAGAGCAAGAGCAAGAGCCGCGAGGAGCGTGAACGTGAAGAGTCGCAGCGCCACCAGGAGGGTTCAAGACAGGGAAGGCGAGGAAGAATGGAGAAATGTCTTAAGCGATTTTGATGAAGAGTTTCTAGCCGATGCTTTCAACGTTGATACTGAACTGATCAGAAAACTTCAGAGCCAAAGTGACAACCAAGGCTTCATCGTCAATGCTAAGCGCCTCCGCTTGGCCTTGCATGAACAAAGCAGGGAAGAGCGTGAATGGCAGCGCAGTGAAGAGCAACCAGAGGAACAAGAAAGGCAGCGCGGCCGAGGCAGGGAAGAGGAGCAAGAAAGACAGCGCAGGGGAGAGCAAGAAAGGCACCGCGGCCAAGGCAGGGAAGAGAAGCAGGAAAGGCAGCGCAGAGAAGAACAAGAAAGGCGGCACGGCGGCGGTAGAGGCAATGTGTAACGTCCCCAAGTCTCCTGAAAGAATACGATGGATTATGGGCTTATATCTCCTTATTTATCTACTGGACCATATTTAGTTCTTGGGCTTTATTAGTTTTGTTATTGAGTATAAAACTCATGTGTATTTTGATTACGGATGAATCTATCGAATATGAAGTTTTTCAGTCTCCTCTTCTTCCTTCCCCTTCTTATTCCGCTGCAAATCTCCTCTCTAATTCTCGTTCTCCTCCCTAAATCAAGGGTTGCGAATCAAGAACGTGACACAATGGCCTAGAAGAAACAGTATGCACTTTAAAGCTTCACCAGAACATCAACAATCCAGCAAGAGCAGATTTTTTCAACCCCAGAAGCGTTAGAATCAGCACCATCAACAGCCAAACTCTCCCAGTTCTCTCCCAACTTCGTCTCAGTGCAGAAAGAGGAATTCTCTATAAGGTAACAAAAATCAAATCCCTAAACCCTGAAACCACAAATCTCAATTTCTGCTAATCTTGATTTCTTACTTTCAGAACGCATCACAAGCACCCAAATACAACGCAAACTCCCACGAAGCAGTCTACGTGACACGAGGAAGCGCAAGAATCCAAGTCGTCGGAAACAATGGAGACGCCGTCTTCGATGGCGAAATTGAGAGAACTTTTGCCACTTCCGAAGTCGGTTATATTGTTCTACCACTGATTTGTGGTTTAGGCTTAAACATTGAAGATAAATATGGCTTCTTCATAAGATAAAAAACAAGAGTTTCATACATTTTTTACATATTTGCAGGATTATATAAGAGTTGAGAAAGATTGGAAGTTAAAGAAAACATGCAATAACTGCATATTTAGTAGAAATGTGAGGTTTGAATGGAAGTTACATGATTAACGTAACTAAAGTTATGTTAATTATGTGTACTTGTCTCTTATTTAATCTTCCTACTTGGATAGTGTATTTGAGTCTTCATGTTGGGCTTCAATTTAATAATCCACATTTCAATCAATCAATTTCTGGCCAATATCTGTGCAGATGCAGTTCTTCAGCCATGGGTCTAATAAGGTTTGTTTGGATTTTTCCATCGTAACTCATTAGAAACCAGAGAAGGCCAACTTCTCGTAATCCCCCAGAACTTCGCCTTTGTGAAAAGGGCAAATGAAGAAGGATTCGAGTGGATCGCCTTCAAAACAAACGACAACGCGATAAGCACCTCCCTTGTGTAATACCTCCGAACCGTGGCAGACTGGAGGTTCGGTACGAAAAGAGCAAAGCAATCGATCATGGTTGAGATTGGAACGGGCCAACAACAAATCGACTCAATATGAATAAAGATCAAGATATCTTAAGGGAAATAAAGAAATAACACAAGGTTAGACCCATGTCTAGTAGTAGATAACAATTGGGATTAGACCTAACCCAATAAGGAGTGATGCACTTAAGGGTCATAAAAACATGACCCAAGTCCATGTCGTTGGATAATGGGAGAATTTTAGTAGTGCTGACCACATAAAAAGGGTAAATACACAAGTTGTGAGAGGAAATATGAAACCGGCGGGATTCAAGTAATAAGATTGGAATTAGGGTGTAAATTAATATGATTTGCTCGGAATTAGGGAGAATTGATGAGATTGTCTTGGAATTAGGGAGTGATTGACACCAATGCATGACTCATGTCATAAACTCTATAAATACCTTAAGTCTTGGCAAGACTTAGACACAAACGAAACTTGCCAATGAGTTGATGGTAGATTAGTGGGAGCGAGTACGACGAAGGGTAAGAGACTTTACGTTTATGTTTATATCCGGGAAGGGAGGGTCATGATATGAATAATACTTTCGTCGGTCATCGTGCCGTGACTAACCTAGTACGTGATAGTCTTGGCTAAGCGGAATGGTAAAGGAGCGGACAGTGGTGAATCGACGTAAGGAGTTCACCCTAAGATGGCGAAACGGTACTCACCATATCATGTGGGTTACCATGAACCACTAAGGGATAATGATACAACGAGGTTCCGACCACGTCAAGTAAAATTGACGCTTGAGTTCTCGAAATGGGAGACCTCGTATGGGGCAAGGCAATTAGGAAGTGTGGATGCGTGGTTATGACCGGATTTTGGTTGTTAATGGCATCAACCCGAGTCATGACCAAGACACGCAAATGTGAAAGACCTTGCCGGGGACAAGGCAAGATGCGATGTATGATACGGGTAATTGGTGGAAAAGACCTCGCCCGGGGCGAGGCATCTATGGTATGGAAAAGACCTTGCCTGAGGCAAGGCACTATGACAAGCTCGTGTAAGGACGGGCGGGATCGGACCCCTCGGCCAGGGTATCTCCGGTGGCACCGTGACTAGGTCACGGTAGAAGCCAAACTTGTTCACCCCAAGGGAGAACGTATGGATGTAGGGTGCAGTTGATTAAGACTAAACCTGAAGGCACCGTGGTATGGGACACATAGTAGCCACCATCGGTTAACTCGAGACAAGTCTCGAGCATGGTATGGTATGATATATGGCATGACTATGGCAGAGGTATCATCGGGGTCAAGGCATGGCGCCGCGCTCGGTGCGGGTGCAATATTCGTACGGGCACGGGCATAGGGTTATGTTAATCGTTGGTCCCTTGCTGAGTTATTAACTCATATGTGTGTTTATNAAAGCCAATCTCAGCTATAAGCCTCTTTAACCAGAGTAAATCTTTACCGCCCTCTGTCATAGCTATATATTTCGCCTCAGTACTGGAAAGTGCACAGTTTTCTGTAATTTGGAACCCCATGATATGGCTGCTCCTCCCAATACAGAAACATATCCTAATGTCGATTTTCTTGAGTCACAGTCTCCAGCAAAATCAGAATCACAAAATGTATCCAATCTCAATTCTGTTTCAGTACCAAATAGAATTCCACATGTTATGGTATCTTTCAAGTACCTCATCAACCATTTAGCTGCATTCCAATGATCCTTACCAGGATTAGCTAAGAACATGCTCAATAAACCAGTAGAGAAAGCTATGTCAAGTCTTGTACATACCATCAAGTACATAATGCTGCCAACCAATGAGGAATAAGGAGTTGTCTTCATATTTAACATTTCTTGTTCAGTTTTGGGACAAGAAGATTTGCTTATCACGATCTGAGTTCTCAATGGAGTGTGCACTGCTTTGGCATCTTTCATATTAAACTTCAACAACAACTAATCAATGTACCTCTCTTGATGAAGAAAAATTCTTCTTCTCATTCTATCCCTCTCAATAGACATTCCTAGAATTCTCTTTGATGATCCAAGGTCTTTCAATTAAAAAGCATGAGTTAACTGCATCTTTAGATCATTGATGACATCAAGGCTTTGCGAAACCAACAACATATCATCGACATATATCAGCAGCAAAACAAAATAGTTATTCTCCATGAACTTTATGTATACACATTGCCTTGGAGCTTGTTTGAGTTCATATAAGCTCCTCCTCAATTTACAAACCAAGCTATCCTTTCCTTGCTCAATAAATCCTTTAGACTGATGCATGTAGAGTTCTTCATCCACATCACCATGTAAAAAAATTGTCTTAACGTCTAATTGTTCAATTTCTAAATCCATCTTGGCAGTAATATCGAGAACAGCCCTGATAGAAATCAATTTAACAACAGGGGAAAAGACTTCATCAAAATTAACTCCATGTTTTTGAGTAAATCCTTTAACCACCAATCGAGCCTTGTACCTTATCTCACCAGTTGCTTCTAATTTTTGTTAGAATATCCATCTATTTAGTAGAGCTTTCTTCCCTGATGGAAGTGGCACCAAATCATATGTATGATTTTCCTTAAGAGAATTCATCTCGTTTTCCATGGATTTCAACCATCTTTCTCTGTCTTCCATCTCGAGTGCTGCTTCATAAGTTTCTGGCTCACCATGTTCAGACACTAAAACATATCCATTAACTGGGTATTTGTTCGAAGGATGTCTCAAACGAATGGATCTTCTTAAATTTCTGTAAGTTGCACTTTCAGTAGAGTCATCGCTTAATTCTTCTTGTGGTTCTTCCACAGTCACTCTTTCAGAAGTCTGAGAATCATCTCCATTATGATGAAACAGTTTCATTTTCCTTTGAGATGTTTGTTATATTTTCTCTTTAAAAAACACAACATCCCTTGATTTGATAATCTTTTCCTCCAAAGGATTCCAAAGTTTGTATCCAAAGTCAGAATTTACATTTCCAATAAAGATATAGGTCTGCGAATGAGGATCCAATTTTTTTCTTTTTTCCTTCGGAACAAGAGCCTTAGCTTTGCGCCCAATAATTCTGAGATGGTGGAGCTTTGGCTTCTTCCCTGACCATAGCTCTTCTGGTGTCTTGAACTGAATTGAAGCTGATGGGATTTATTCCTTAGATAACAAGCAGTAAGAAGTGCTTCACCCCAACATTTCTTTGGTAATTTGGAAGTGGCTAGCATGCATCTCACATTGTCGAGTAATGTTCTATTAAGCCTTTCAGCTATACCATTGTGTTGTGGTGTCCCTGGTTTAGTCCTTTCGTGCCTAATCCCTCTCTCTCGACAATAACCATCAAATTCAGAAGATACAAACTCACCGCCATTGTAAGTTCTTAAGCAAAGCAATCTTCTACCAGTTTCCCTTTCCACTAAGCAGTGGAATTCCTTAAATTTTGTGAATGCTTCATCCTTAGTCCGAATGGGATACACCCAAGATTTCCTAGTGGCATCATCCATGAAGGTAATAAAGTATTTCTTTCCTCCAAACGTCTCCACCTCTAGTTCTCCACAAACATCACAATAAACAAGGGCGAGTGGAACTTCCTTCTTAACTGATGCAATCTGAAAACTCACTCTGTGTTGTTTTCCTTCAAGACAATCTTCACATCTGTCTAACATAACTTGCTTTTGGCCTGGTAACAGTTATTGCTTAATCAAATGTTTGAGTCCATATGATCCAAGGTGAGCTAGCCTTTTGTGTCATACTTTAAGTATGGTGTCTGTTTCTGCAGCCATAACAGATTGAGTTTCACTCACCATTTCTGTCCTGTAAAGAGTCTTTCCCAATTTTCCTTTGGCAAGAATCAAAGACCCTTTGATCAACTTCTAGGAGCCATCCACGCAGATGCTGTAAAATCCCTCCTGGTCAAAGACATTACCTGACAGCAGATTCAAACGTAGGGTGGGAATGTGTCTAACTTGATTGAGAGTCAACTTCATTCTAGTGTTAGTAATCACTTGAACACTCCCTATACCAATGATCGAAGCGGCACTTGAGTTTCCCATTTTAACCATGCCAAAATTTCCCGGAGTGTATGTTTTAAAGCATCCTATATTCGGAGTGGCATGATATGAGGCTGCGGAATCAAAGATCTATTCCTCTAGACCTCCATGAGACACATTCATTTCTTCCAAAGAGAGAACAATGAGTTCATCTCCACTCGAAGTACTAACTGTATTGACTTGTTCTGTTTCTTTCTTTTTTTCCTTTTTATGCACCTTATATGCTCTCTTATAATGAAGAGAGTCCTTCTTCAAATGCCTGACAATGCCACAATGGAAGCATGCTCTTGCTTCTCCAGTGGGATTGGGAGACTTAGTTCTGCCATTTGACTTATCACTTCTCAACTTTTCTCTCTTCTGATTGTATCTAGTTTGTCCCCTTCCTTGCCTTTCAATCCTTGTTGCAGTCTTTTCTTCGTTCTTCTTCATTGAAAAGGCTCTCAACAACAACAACAAGTGATAATACGGGAGCAGAATTACTCAAGGTTACTACCTAGGTTTCCTAGGTGTCTGGAAGTGTTCCCAACAGCAGAAGAACCTGAAGTTCATCATCCAGCTTCAGGTTTCCTCGAGTAAGTTTATTTACCAGATCCTGATACTTGTTCAAATGCTCGGCCATCGATTGTCCATCAATGTATATTAGATTAACCAGTTTTTTGATAGTCCCAACCTTATTCTGGACGTTTTTCCTTTCGCATATTTTTTGTAACTTATCCCACATTCCTTTTGCTTCTGTCTCTTCCCCAACATGGTAAAACATGCTCAAATCTACCCAGGAACGAATGTATGCAAGTGCTTTCTTGTTCATAATCTTCCATTCACTTGCATCCAGCTTCTCATGCTTTACTCCAGGATCAACTAGTCGCCAAAGATATCGGCAAGCTAGCAGATCTTCCATCTCAACTTTCCAGATGGAATAATTACTCGAAGTAAGCTTAATCATAGGAACATCAGTATCATCCATTCCACTGATATGTGATTAAGAACCAGACGCTCCGATACCACTTGTAAGTTTTTGTGAATTAGAACAATGAATCAGTTCTTGTTACTGATATTAACTTGAGCATTTTTATATTTGTTGTCTTGTTAAAATGTAAAACAAGAGAAATCTTTACGTGTAACCCTAGAGTTGGGAGAAAACTATTGACTAATTCATTGGTCAATTCACTAGAACAACAAGAGAAGAGTTACAAAACAAAGGATCAGAGACAATATCCAAAACAGCTCTACACTAAGTTGTTTCCTGAATGCACACCCCCTGGAACTTAAAGTTCCCCTTCAATCCCATAATGCAATTCTAAGAGTCTCACAACACTCCTTGTAGTTCTCACTGTCACTGATCTTCTGTCTAAGCCGCTTATTTAAAAGCAGTTGCCTCTACTCATCTCTGTCACAAAAAGGACAACACATAGCATTTTTGCCTTATTCATGTGTCATTCCGTTTCTGTCACCAGGTGTTGTTCAATTTGGGCTTAATTGATATCCATAGCCCAACTCTTTTCTACTCATGGACTGGATTGGGCACTGCTGTCAAGAAATTGTAGATATGATTTCGGAGGTGTGTGTTTACTGATTCTAGAAAGTTTCGTCTGATTGTTTGGAATCAAAGATCGTCGAGCTATTACTGTGACCGCGGTGCTTTTTAAATTTTGTTGACTCATTGTGGTGTTTGTACCGAAGAAATCTAGTATTTTCTGATTGTGAGTAATTTGAAATTGCGATAGTTTTTCAACTACTTTTCGTAAATGAATCGTAATAGATTTCTGTTCCTATGTGCAATGATCCGATTTTTGATCTATGAATGATGCAATTTTCAGCTTATTTATTGTTTGTATAGGGCAAATTGGATATATCAAAATTAAACCAAGAAGCAAGTCAACAACCGTTAATGTGATATTAAATCTCACATTAACTCTCCTTCATATGAAACAACAAATAGTCGTTGTTCTTCTCTCGAGAATCAATAGGTTGATTAATGTTATATGTTTGCAATACTTGCTATACGTTAGACTCCTCTTTTATAAAGAGTGTGAAGTTGTAAAGTCTTGTACAGTATTTCCTCGGCTCAATTATGAATGAATTACAGATCTGAATTCATCCTTTTCACCAAGTTTAATATGGTATCGGAGCCATCCTAGGCTGTTTGCACTCTTCTTTCTGCTTCTATTCTTCTTCATTATTATTGTCATTCTTTCTTTACGGCTTAATGGGAGAAAACAAAGAGGATACTCACTCTAAAACTGATGTCAAAATACATATAGATCAGTCTTCTCCTTTCTACATCGGTCTTAATGATCATCCCAATCTTGCTCTCACAGCACCCCTTACAAGCTCAAGCTATGTCACTTGGGCACGAAATATACGTCTCGGTCTATCCATCAAACATAAAATGGGATTTCTTACTGGAGCTATACCAGAACTGAATCCAATTGATAAACACTATGAAAGCTGGCAAAGGTGCAATGACTTGTTAACGACATGGCTTCTTCGTTGCTTACCCGACAATATAGCTGCTATTGTGTGCTATAAAAGGACAGCTCAAGAAATTTGGATAGCACTAGAACAAAGGTACTCTAAACTTGACGATTCAAGAGTTTGTGATATATCTAGAGAGCTTGGTACCATACACCAAGAATCAATGTCTATTGAGGACTTATTCACCAAACTCTCGGGTCTATGGGCAGAATTTGACAACTCACGTCAAACTCCTAATTGTACCTAAGGTGGATTCGACTTGTTTCGAAAACAAATCGAGAAAGACAAAATTTATCTATTATTGAATTGTCTAAATCCAGAATTTGGAGCAATACGCTCCCAATTACTTCTTCGAAATCCCTTTCCGACTATGGATGAAGTGTAGCTCATTGAACCAAGAAGAGCAGCGACTTAAGAAAAGAATTCTTCCACTACCTATTAATGCATCTATATTACTAGGGAAGGTAGAACAGCCCCGGCACAACAACAAGTATCAAAACACTAAGGCATCAGCATCTCCACAACAGTTTCATAAAAAGAAGTGTGGCCATTGTGGGTTGAGCAATCACACAATTGATCAATGTTACAAATTGATCGGGTATCCTAAGGATTACAAGACAAACAGATTCAGAGGTAACAAAAACTCTCCATTCACCTCTAATGTAACCATACATGAACCCGAGTCAAAAGACGAAGAGATGGTACATATGACTAATGCTCAACTCAAAAGTTTGATGCAAAATGCATCTACCAATACCTCTACTGCTAATGGCACCACTTCTATATCCAAGGACAACTTCGCTGATAAGTCTTCTAAACCTTACACTCGATGGATCATCGATTCCGATGCTAGTGAACATATGTGCTGTAATTTAAATCTATTTGAAACTCTTTTACCCACCAAAGGTGTTGTTAGGTTCCCTAATGGCAAATCTACTATGGTTATTCATATAGGCATCGTACGGTTAAATTCACAATTAATATTATTATCTAATGTATTTTTTATACCTAACTTTAAAGTCAATTTGTTATATGTTCATAAAATGTTTGTGCAAAATAATTTGGCTATTATTTTTCGATCTTACAATTGTATTTTCTAGGACTTGTCTACATGGACGACGATTGGTACGGGTAGAGCAAGCCACAATCTATATTTCTTCGATCAAGAATCATTTTCTCATTCTGTTTTTTTTAATAGAACTGATATTTCTGGTTTTTCTGATTTTTCGAATTTGAATACTCGTGATTGCACTGATTCTAAGCATGTTTTAACTTTCGATTTATGGCATTATCGTCTTGGACACCCTTCACATAGTATACTTGCACATCTTAACGAACATGCACCACACATCACAAGTATACCTCAAAGTATGTCTTACATGTCCTTTAGCCAAACAAAAACAACTACCATTTCCTTCATATAGTTTGACAACCACAAAGCTATTTGAACTTTTACATATTGATATTTGGGGACCTTATCGACATGCTAGCATTGGTGGTTATCATTTTTTCCTTAGCATTGTAGACGACTACTCTCGATGCACTTGGACTTATCTTATGCGTCGAAAGAGTGAAGCCTCTACCATTATTCCTGATTTTGTATATATGATTAAAACTCAATATTCTTCCATGGTAAAAGTTATTTGCAGTGACAATACACCGGAGTTCAAGATTCCTTCGTTATACTCGAAATATAGGATACTTCACCAAACTACTTGTAAAGAGATATCACAACAAAATGGTAAAGTGGAACGTAAGCACCAACACATCCTTAATGTTGCTCGTACCCTTCTTTTTCAAGGGCTCATGCCAATACAATTTTGGGGGTATGCAGTGCTTATGGCCACACACTTAATTAATCGTAATCCTATGAAAGTTTTAAATTATTCTACTCCTTATGAACGAGTTATTGACAAAAAATCATCATTCGATCACCTTAGAATTTTTGGATGCTTATGTTTTACTTCGACTCTTAAGCGTGATCAAACAAAATTTGACAAACGGGCCTGCCAATATATTTTTATTGGGTATCCTATTGGAACTAAAGGATTTTCTCTATTTGATCTCNTCGGGTGTGTTGTTAGGAAGGTAACTTTCAGCAAGTCCTCCCTCGGGATGTCTATCCAGACATAGCAAGATTCCCATTCATGTAGGGAATCTTCCTTGTCGACGATAACACAATCCTTCGTTCGGGTAGCTATGTAATATAGCTTGCGACCTCCTAACAACCTTCGGCCCTTACGGGATCCTACCACGAACAGGTTGAAAAAATGCCTGAGGGTTGGTTCTACCCTCTGCTTGTGGCAATAAAAAATAAAGGCGATAATATTTACATAACTGCCCGGAAAAAGAGCAAAGGTCGGGCAGTGGATTTCCCTAAGAACGGCTGCGACGAAAGGGTGCAGGGGGAATCGTAAGCCTGATCTAAGGGAAGCATAGCTAACGGGAATGGCGCTAACCGGAACGTTCATCTCAGCAGGAAGGAAGCACGGAACGTCTTCCTTCCCCCTCCAGATGGGGTAATGGGCTGGAATGGAAAACTTGACCCTAAAGGCGTCAAGATCCATGGAACTAATGTCGGGATATCTAGACCTACGGGGTGCCATGGAGGATTACCTTGAAGATTGGAATAAAATTTAGAGATGAGCAGCGGTTGAATTAGAATCGCCGGAAATTTCAAAGGCTGGGCAGTCGATTGCAGATAGTGATAATGGTCGCACAATGGAAAAATCCTGACTTTTATATCGTGTACTGCCCAATCACAGGATGACACGTCATCTCTGCAGGCGGCTGCAGTCTGACAGTCTGCCCCCCTTTGGAATATGAAAAGGCGTTAGCTGCTGCTGTAGAGCCTGAAATTACGCCCCTGCCATTCTACTATTCTGGATTTCAAATTCAAAAATCCATTTCAGGAAATTTCTAAGTGCTGGATCGGTCCACATGGACGCCATTACGATCAGTTTGGGTACGAGTTTCCAAAGTTTCAATCGGGCACATGTGCGCAAACGATCTCGATTGTTGATCGAACCCCTATCACCACCAAGGTGGCGACGGAGTCCGAGGGGCTAGTGATGAGATCATCGGAACCCGATACCCCGAACAGGGTCAGGACCAGCCTTGGCCATGACGGCCCAGACAAGTGAGCCGAACTGGGAGGCTCAGATCAGCAGAGGGCCCATTTATATCGCTTGGCCCGATCGGTCACATCTGGCGATCGGTCCCGAGCCGTGGGGCCCAGCTCCTCACATATACCCAGACCGATCGGTCCATTTCTTGCAGGCGCTATTTCGGGCCATCCTCATGCGTCATATGCGACGACAACCCGCGACAAACGTGTCAATAGCGTGGATTGGCAATGGGTGTAAGCCGCTAGAGGCCAAAGAGTAGCCAGCTGGCAGCGCCGAAAGGACCGGCGCCATGCAGCTACGAGGGCTATTTCCGGCGGCTGTTCCGCCTGACGTTAGCCGACCTAGTAGCAAAGGACAGGCGCAAAACGACACCCTACTGTACATAGTACAGTGGGAGTATAAAAAGGACACAGAGAGAAGGAGAAAAGAACTTGGATTTCGGTTTTCTCCAGAGGGCTTGAGCTTGACAGATTACTCTCGATTTATTTTCGATTATCTTCCCCCTCTTTGTGGTCGAAAAAACAAACATGTATTGTATAATCATGGATTCGTTTATTGAACAGGCTGAGGGCATTTCTTTTAGCCCTTAGTCAAGTGGTTTTTTCCTCGTTTCCGAGGTTTTCCACTCAAAAATCTGTTTGCCTCCTTTACCTTTGAATCATCAACCTTCTCCACACATAAACAAATAACAACCGAGTTCGTCTTGCAACGAACCGGTCGACTGTTGACACCCCCGGTTTTCGAACCACAACAGCAGCGATTCGAAGACAAAGTGTCGGTGCATTCAATTACCTGAACACTAGCAATGTGACCCCCAAGATTAGATAACCCGTAACACACACCTTGATGTGACCCCCAAAGTTAGATAACCCGTAACCCAAAACATATATGGAATAAACGAAAGAAACACTAAATTGTACTCAAATAAAAAGAAAGATAAATGTGCTATACTTACATAATATAGAAGGAATTGAGACTGATAAACCGGGTGAATGCTACAAGATAAATCTTGATAAGTTCAGAAAAGTTCTTTAAAGAATCTAAGGAGGAACCCCTCATACAAAATCAATCACAAGTTCTCAAATTATAGTTCTAGAGGCTTTTTATAACAAAAAATAATAAATCTAGCTACTTTGACCTAACTTTAGAAATGGCGTAAAGTTGGCCTAAATTGAATTAAACTCAAGAAGATAAATCATCTTGATGGTGTCCTTCAATCTATCATCAATTAACCTTCCAATTCTATCGCTTTATGTATAACCAATTAAGTCTTTGATTGCCCATTTTTCCGATCTCATCATTCTCCCTCTCATCGAAAAGATTCGTCCTTGAATCTGAATAATCATCAAAAAAGGGACAAACCAGTTATACGGAACGTCGCACAAACATTATACTTACCTGAAAGTTCCAATCGGTAGGTATTGTCGTTTATTTGGGCAATTACGTGGAATTGACCATCTTTTAGGTTGTAACTTCCATCGTTGTTGTGTTGGGAATCGTTCTTTTCTCGTAAGAACCTAAATCCAATCTCCGGAATCAAGAACCATTTGTTTTAGTCCTTTGTTTTCGGATTTTGCACACATATTTTTTCTTCCTCAATTTGACATTGAATTTTCTCATGAAGTTGACGTACATGGTCAGCTCCTTGTTTTCCATCAATGTCATGTGAGCTACTCACTCCCTTAACAAATTTAGGTGTAGACCACTTTCGAATCACTTTAATCCATTCATGATCAAGTTTCATTCATTTAGCTCTCACAACAGAATCAAGAAATATTAATATACTTAAGCAAAATAGACATTCTTTAATATTAGCATACAATTCTGTATGGTAGAAAATAGATAGAATATCAAGAAAATGCTCAACATGTACTTCTAATGAATTGCTATAGACAAGAATATCATCAAGGTAAACTACTATATACTTCCAATGAATTCACACAAAACATGGTTCATTGGTCGCATGAAAATACTAGGTACATTAGTTATGCCAAATAGTAGAACTAACTATTCATACAAACCTAATTTAATTTTAAATGTAGTTTTCCAATTATCACCCTCTTTTATATTAATATGATGATATGTGTAATAACCCAGATAATTCGAGATTGATTTAATGAGAATTTAATACCCAATAAAGATTTAAGTTTGAGTTTTGATAACGATACTCCGTTTAAGATGGGAAGTATGTGACAAATCGCATTTGTAAGAAAATTAATAAGTTAATATAAAATTTGAGTTAGAATTTAACGATACTACAGATATATATACCGATTTTACGTTATTATTAATTAAAGACATGATTTATATGAAACATATATAATTTATATATATGTATTGATGAGGAGGAAAATATTTTGATGGGTTTAGGGTTTTGAAGTAAATACTCTTTTTGAATATAAGAACCCGAGAGAATGGCAGAAAGAGGATGGGGTTGCTGGTGGTTGCAGAACGACAAATTCGACAAGTATCTTCTTCAACATCTTTTCCATTCTCCAAGGGCTACTCATTTACAAACTCCAACCCATATTGTGAATTGTTTATCGGAGATAGTCGGAATTCAATTCCTGCACGCAAATGGAAAAGATGTGNGATCCTCAATTTTAAATAGCCAATTTCAGTCCCTTAATTTTGATATATTTGGCAAATTTAGTCCCAAGCTATGGATTGACAACTTAAGTCTTCGGAACGTGCAATTAGTATATGTAATAGCCACCTTTCAATATAATAATTAGTATACGTCGTGGCCACTGTGTGGTATACAAAACGTATTGCTATATCGATCCGTTTAGAGTGAAAATTCCGGATTATCATGAAAATTAGATAAGGTTTCTTACATGTTTCGATTTAAACCGGTAAACATGTCAAAATCAGCCCGATTTTCAATTTTTAACTCTAACGGTGTTAAAATTTGTCGGTGACTAATTTTGCCAAAATTTACTAACTTTGAGGACTGATTTTGCTAGTATATGTAAACTGTGAGGACCAATATTGTTCTTCTCAAATTTTGAGAACATATTTTGCCACTTTGGGGATTAAAGTAGCCATATTTTGCAAATTTAGAAGATCAAATTTGACAAAATATATAAAATATAAGGATTAAATTTGTCATTTCAAAATATGAATATCATAATTGCCAAAATCAGTAAACTATGGAAACTAAAGTTGTCATTTTATCAAAGGTTTGTACCACCGTAGATACCACCTTGATGACCAAAAGACATCTTGGATTACCAATCACAGCTCGAATTTCCTAAATAAAAAAGAATGATTATCTAAGAGAAGCTAAATCGGTTCAAAAATAGGAAATATACACGCATAATGCAAGAATGTGATAACAAAAAACATTGCATACTTTCCCATTAATCATTAAAGCAACACTACATCCATATGTTTTAGAAACATAATTTTTGCTCCTATAGAAAGATGAGTTAGAAATCCAACGATGCGATATTATCAATTTGAAGAAAAAATATAATAACCATACGACATCCCTATACAGGACATGAGAATGACAATGTCCACACAGGTTGAAGATTAGTGACACAAGCACCAGGATCACCATGCTGAAAAGCATAGATCACAAGGGTATTCACATATCAGCACCAAACACAAAGATTTTAACATTATCCATAAAATTATCACACTGAAACTCATACTAGAATACCATCAATGACAGCTTACACACAAGATTAGTCAAACACATTGTAGTAGTATATCATAAAACATCCTAAGTACAGTAACAACAACACACTATCTTTCTTAAAGAGGGGAAAATTAAACTCTTCTCGAGCCTAACAATTAATGGCTAGATCACAATTCCATTCTATGAAACTAGTACAGTAACATATAAGGAAACAAAAAAAGAATTAGACAAGAGAAAATTCAATGGAAAAGGTTGCATCAAATTACTGACTTACGATAGCATGACTAATCTATCTTTCTGGGCCTAAGCGGAGTGAGGTCATTTGACCAATCAAAGTGCAATTCAAACAAGCGACATCCATGATTCGACCATATCTGATTGAAGCGCTTTGGATTCATCAGCAACATATGTTAAAGAAATACAGGAATATGCAGCTACACCTGCAACCTATGATTAGGTTTCTGATTACAAATATATCAGAAATGCAGTAAACATGATCCAAAATATACAAAAATGAATTCTGGATCACCCAGTGATTAGAATATGAATTTGAAATAAAATATAACGAAAACAAAAAAATCGCAGGTTAGTTAAGAGCAATGCGAAAATTAATGAGTTCAGTAAACCGTATGAACTATTGGATGATGTTGTTTTGACTCTCCAAGCTCTCATTTTACCAGGACAAGTTGAAGATCTTATCTTTGATCTTACTGAAGTTGACATAAACTAAGAAATTTCCCTTCTCAGCAACACTTCACCATTGGAAGAAGAAATTCAGAATCGTAAGCTGAAAATGGAAATTATGTCCTGCTTATCATTAGTTTGTGTTGTTTTTAGTCTTTCTATGTTGAACTTCGTATGATGTGTTTCATTTTCAAGCATGTTATCTATGTGTGAAGCACTCTGTAGCAACTACTCTGTTTCTTATCTATGATTTCAAGCTTCAAGCTCTGTTCTCTTCCTTCTTGCAAACTGCTGCGTATTGAATGTTCAAGCAGGTAACACAATGAATGCGTAAAGCCAATTCACACAATATACAACATAACCGCACCCATATCCATATAAACGGCAATTCACAACTATAAACACACAAGCCTTTCAAGTTCTTCATGGTATCAGAGTTTTCTTTCCTTTGTTAGATTCCTTGGTTCTCCCATACTTGTTCTTGCTACGCACACATCCACACCACCATGACCACTAATCGCCCCTCAACCTCCTCAGTACCTCTTCTTACATCCAGAAACTTCCACTATTGGGCAACAAGAATGAAGCAATCCCTCTTGGCGTTAGACCTGGGGAGTGCTGTTGAAAAAAACTGCCCTCAGAACTAGCTGAAGATGCTCCAGGAAGAGTTGCATATGATGAAGCTCTTTCACGCTAGCACAAAGCCCTTGACACATTATGCAGTGCCATCTCAGAGGATGTGTACATGACACTGATAAGCTGTACTTCTCCAGTTGATGCGTGGGAAAAATTGAGACTCACATTTGGTGAAAATGAGCATGCTCATGTTGAAGGAAGAGTAATTTGGAGGCAGTTTGATAACTTGAGAATGGAGGCTTCAGAGACAATACAAGATTTTTCATAAAAGCTAGCCAAAATCACAAATAAGATGAAAATATATGGCAAAGAAGTCACCCCGAAGAGACTAGTAAACAAGATCCTTTCCAGTATACTTGAGAGGTTCGACTCACACATTGTGTCGGTCAAATACTCAAAAGAATTCAAGACATCACTCCTCAAACTCTTCTAAATATGCTTATGAGTGCCGAAACAAAGCTAAACTCAAGGTTACTGGAAGATAGAGAACTGGCATTCAGATCTCATATGCAAGGAACCTATTCAGGATCCAATCATAACGGTAAATCGAAATAAAAAAACTAGGCCATACCCACCTTGTGACTACTGCAAGCAAAAGAACCATAGATCCTCTATCAGCTGGTGGCATCCCTCAAACCAGTGCACACATTGTCGACAATTAGGCCATTTGGAAAAGGTATCTCTCATCAAGAAAGCAACCACGAACCAAGCTCAACCACTTACCATAAAATTGGCCACGGAACTAGAAGTTGATCTTGACAACCTGCATCTTATGTTGATGACAAAAACTGAGCCTCTCAAAATTAGCAAAGACATGTGGTTGTTGGACACTGGATGCACAAACCACATGTCAAATGATATATCAATCTTCAAAAGACTTGAAGTCTGTGACAAATGGATAGAAGTCGCAAATGGTGAGGTTACAAGATCACATTATGTCGGCGATGCTGAAATCTCTGTCGGGAATGGAACAATTACCGTAAAAAAATGTGTTTCTGGTTTGTGAATGTCCTCATAACTTGTTGAGCTTGAGACAACTTGTAGATGATAAAAACTTGGAATTGTCATTCAGAGAAAAAACATTTGTTATCAAGGACAGACGTGGAAGAGTCATACTACAAGCCAAAGTGAACAAAAGGACATTTCCAGTGGACTTTTCAACACTGGAAAATCCAACACTTTGCTTAAAAGCTCTTGACAACACGCTCATTTGACATAAACGCTTTGGACATTACCATTAAGCTGCAATCACCAAACTTCATGTTCAGGTATATGATCTACGGCCACTGATCCGTCACTCAAGTATTTGTGCTATATTTCAGGAAGGCAAGGCAAACCTTTGGTGTTAGTAGTTGAAGAGGATCTTCCAAACTTCATTTAGTACACACTGATGTCTGCGGATACATGAATGAACTCACTCCAAGTGGTAATAAGTTTTTTCTCACCTTTACAGATGATTTAACCGGGTACATTTGGATCTATCTGCTGAAAAGAAAATTCGAAGTTGGGCATTACTTCAAACTATTCAAAACCATGGCTGAAAAGCAAAGTGTCTTCAATGTGCGAATGATAAGATCGGATAATAGAGGAGAATATTTGGCAACGGATTTCAAAGAACTGTGTAACAATGAGGGCATAATTCATCATCTTACATCCTTTTACACCCCAGAACAAAATAGAATAAGCGAAAGGAAGAACATAACAGTAATGGAAATGATAAGGTGCCTACTCCTTGAAAAGAAACTACCGCAACGATTCTGGGGAGAAGCTGCAAACACTGCGGTGTATCTACTGAACCGACTGGGAAAAAAGCAACAAATGGAACTATACCTTATGAGTTATGGCATGGAACAAAACCAACAATAGGTCATCTCAAGATCTTCGGTAGCATATGCTATATACATGTGCCCAAGGATAAAAGAGTAAAGTTTGATGCAAAATCAGAGGTTAGAATTTTCTTAGGATATTCCGATGTATCTAAAGCTTATAGAGTGCTCAGTCTGAAGTCTGAAAGAGTAATAATCAGTAGGAATGTTGTAGTGGATGAAAGCAAATACTCGGATTGGGAGAAAAGTGAATCTATGTTCGATACAGAAGGAACTAAGGCTGCTAAAAATCCAAGGAATTCTGCTGAAAGTGTGACATTTCTGGTTCCTACATCCTATAATGACATTGAACATCACTCTGATATGCTACCGGTTGCACATGGAAATGATAACTCAAACACAACAGACACAGAAAACTATGCTCCATAAATTCAAGTTCCTCAAATTCAATCTGACATGAACAACTCCACTGTCGAGGAAAATTATTATATGGAAAATGAAAACAATCTAGGAAATGATGGCATGGAAAATGATCAGGAAGTTAGTGATGAGAACATCGATCACACACCCCTACATTATAAGAGTTTGTCAAGAATATTGGACTCATGCAACATGATCTATGTGAAAGAAACATCAAATCTAGAAATGCTCTCTCTGATGCAAATTGAAAGACTGCTATGAGTGAAAAACTGGACATGATAGAGAAACATGGGATCTAGTCACTAGTTCAAAGACCTACCAACAGAAAGGTAATCGGTGTTAAGTGGATTTTCATGACAAAACTAAACTCATACAGTAGTTTCAACAAACTTAAGGCAAAATTAGTTGTGAAAAGATCTACTCAATTACAGGGTCTAGATTATCTTGAAACATTTGCACCAGTATCCAGACTTAGCAGCATTAAATTACTACTCAGTATAGCAGTGAGCAATAATTGGAATGCGCTTCATCTTAACGGTAAGTCTGCATTTCTTAATGGAGTTCTCAAAGAACATATTTTTATCGAACAACCCCCAGGTTTACTAAAATAAGGATACGAGCATGATGTTTACGTGTTACACAAGACGTTATATGGTTTGAAGCAAGCCCCACGCACATGGTACTCCAAAATTGACAGTATGTTCCTGACGTTGGGCCTTGAACAAAGTGAAAACGAACCAACTGTTTATCTTCTCAAAAACAAGGATGAAGTTTCTGTCATTGTGTCATTAATATGTTGATGATCTTTTGATTACAGGGGCAAACAACGCTGAAATGGATAAACTGAAGGAAACTTTGATGAACACCTTCGAAATGACTGATTTAGGATTGATGAGTTATTTTTTAGGAATGGAAATTCATCAGACAATGGAGTACATCAGTCTTTCTCAGACAAAGTATTCAGTAGACATTTGTAAAAGGTTTGGAGTAGGAGGAGGAATGTTTCCACCAATACCGTTGAGTCCAGAAAATAACTTCAGTAAGGATAATGACTTAGAATTGGCTGATGCAACCATATACCGAAGAATGATAGGAAGCCTGCTCTATTTAGCCGCAACAAGGCCGGACATCATGTTCTCATTAAGTTATTTGTCTCACTTTATGACCAAGCCTCACAATAACCATCTTCATGCAGTTGTAAAAGTTCTGAAATATGTGGTTGGAACTCAGTGCTTTGGAATAAAATTCGGTAAAAACTATCCAATAGAGCTACATGGCTTTGTTGACAGTGATTTCGCTGCAGATAAGAGTGATAGCAAGAGTACAACTGGTTATCTGTTCTCCATTGGATTCGGATGCTTTGCATGGAACTCAAAGAAACAAGAAATTGTTGTCCAATCTATCTCTGAGGCCGAATATATTGCAGGTGCGACTGCTGCAAATCATGCTATGTGGCTATAGAAAGTATTTGATGATCTGGGAATGAAACTTAAGTCTCTTATCACACTCTGGATAGACAATCGATCTGCTTTAGCCCTGACTGAAAATCCAGTTAGTTTTGGAAGAACTAAGCACATCCGTGTTAAGTTTCACGCATTCAGAAATTATGTTAATGATGAAATTATTCAAGTTAAGTATGTGAAGACTGATGATCAGCTTGCCAATATTCTGACCAAACCGTTACGCCCCAAACAATTTAAGTATATGCGTGAGCTATGTGGGATCCAAAAGATCGAAGCAAGAGAGACTCTCCAAGCTCTCATTTTACCAGAACAAGTTGAAGATCTTATCCTTGATCTTACTGAAGTTGATATAAACTAAGAAATTTCTCTTCTCAGCAACACTTCACCATTGGAAGAAGAGATTCAGAATCGTAAGCTGAAAATGGAAATTATGTCATACTTATCATTAGTTTGTGTTGTTTTTAGTCTTTCTATGTTGAACTTTGTATGATGTGTTTCATTTTCAAGCATGTTATCTATGTGTGAAGCACTCTGTAGCAACTACTCTGTTTTTTATCTATGATTTCAAGCTTCAAGTTATGTTCTATTCCTTCTTGCAAACTGCTGCGTATTGAATGTTCAAGCAGGTAACACAATGAATGCGTAAAGCCAATTCACACAACATACAACATACAACATAACCACAACCATATGCATATAAACTGCAATACACAACTATAAACACACAAGTCTTCCAAGTTCTTCATGAACAAGGGTGGTTCCAGCCAAAAGACGCCTTCCAGCTATACCTCGTGGTGGTGCAAAGTACAGTCTTCACCAACAAAAATGGCAATCTGTGCAACAAAAAATGATGTATGTTACTCAAATATGAAGGAAAATCTAAGGGTTGAAACATTTAGAAAACATACCTCCACTTTATAACATTCAGTTTTGGCCTGCTTAGCTGAGAAAACCAGAAATTAAATGGTTACCAGTGTAGTTCTTCCACAAAGCAAACAATAAAATTTTACAGAAGTTCAACTAATAACTTACAGTTTCTATACATGGCATGCAAAATATGACTAAAATATGTAAATTCATTTTATAAAAAGAATAAAATTCACTAATACAAAATTATGGCCTAGTTCGGGTGTTTGTCCCTATGTGAACAGAACAGAGAAGTAAGCCTTATACTACCATAGACAATACTTTTCGACTAAAAGGCAACCTGGATTGCTATTCATGGCATAAATAATAAAAAATGTAATTAAGATAACATAACTTACCATTTAACCATAATCAAACGCTTCACATATGTACATAATAACTAACTTAGTTGTGTACTTAACAAAATAAGTTCTAAACTTCTAACATTTTCCTTATCTTACATCCATCATGTGATTTTTTACCAAGATTGGTGTCTTTTCCACGTTAAATTTATTATGCTGTTTTTCTTTTCATTCTTGCATTATATTTCTATATTGAAAATTCCAATAACATTTACATTCTCAATAAATTCATATGATTATCTAGAGAAGCTAAATACGTCCCAAAAATCTAAGAAATAGGAAAATGCTCACATACGCAAGCATAGAGTCAACAGGGGAGAGGCAAAAATATCTCCACAGACTGCAGCAATCAGCATTCTTTACCCAAACAATTCAGCATGCGCAGGATCATGACCCCTTCCGTCTCCTACGTATTCAAATCCTTCTGCATCCTACGGTAAAAATTTGCAAACAATATTAAACGACATAAATGAATACACATGATACAAGAATTAAGAGTGAAAACAAAGTTATGACATCAAATACTGCAATCCAGGATAAGATTCCAAAAAACCATCTATGATCTCAATAAATCATGCATTGATACTTGAATAGAATGTGCGTACTAATTCTGTTGAACAACAAGAATCTAAAAAACACGAAAAACGCAAAGTGCGTCCACTCGCAACATTTCAGTGTATACAAGAAGCAGGATGGATGAGGTTTGCATCAGATCAGACAAAGAAAGAAATCTTGAAGAAACTTATTGTTCATGTACCAGAATCAACAGTAATGTACAGTTCTACGAAATTTCAAGTAGCAAACACACGAAATAAAACTAATCCACAAAATGCCTGTGCGTAAATCCTCCTTCTCCACACGAAAATTAGGTGAAAGAAAAAAGCATTGCATCGGAACAAGCGGAGTTTAAGAAAACAATACTCATAGATCGAAGTTCAACCGTTGGGTCGTTGATGAGTTTGTTGCTCCCGTTATCCATCGTTAAATGCGATAGGAAGTTGATCGCACTCTTCCGTCTAATGGAACATCAAAGAAATCCACTTGGGTTGGGAATTTTTGGCGGAAACAAAACCACTTGCTAGTCTGAGAATCGGACTCCGAGTTTTATAGACGCTCACAAGCAAAGGGTAGAAATATCATCGGCGCGTATGAGCATGACAAAAATTTAATGCTTTAAAGCTCAATATAACGGTAACATTAACGTTAATGCCAGCTATTGATCCAAGATGTTATGTTACCAATATACCCTAGACATTAGAACGTTAACCTGTTCACAGGAGGGTAAATTTGGATATAAATTTCATCACAGAGGTAGCCTGCAATAGGAATTTGGGATTTTACATTTTTGTTTGGGTTTAGAAGAAAGAGTGCAGATCAGATATGAAGCTGCGGTACGCGATGGTGTGCTCGTCGAATCAGAACAGGAGCATGGAGGCGCACTCGCTGTTGAAGAAGGAAGGATTCGATGTGGCTTCGTACGGCACTGGACAACACGTTAAGTTGCCTGGTCCATCCCTAAGAGAGCCCAACGTCTACGATTTCGGCACCCCATACAAATACATGCTCGAGGACCTCCGCCGCAAGGACCCGGAGTTGTAAGCTTTGGTTTACTCCTCTTTCCCCTTTCGATTTTTTTCTTTTCTTTGCGTCAATCAAAATCGGCACTGCCTTTCTTGTTTTCCTTCACAGGTATCGTAGAAATGGCATACTACCAATGCTGAAAAGAAACGTTGCCGTGAAAATTGCACCACAGCGATGGCAAGAAAATGGTTGTGATGGAATATTTGATGTGGTACTCACTTTTGAAGAAAAGGTATTCGATATGGTTGTTGAAGGTATTCAAAGATGTCTGTTACTTTGTACTACTTTTGTCTTGTTAGTAATGATGTTATGGTGCAGATCTACACAACCGGAATCATGTGCAATTTAAGCCCGTTTTGATAATCAACTTGGAAGTGAAAGATAACCATGAGGAGGCAGCCATTGGGGGTCGTCTTGCTCTGCAATTGTGCAAACAGGTTGTGTATGTGTATGTGTATTTTGTATCATTTTGAGACTTAGTATGTATCATCTGCAGCTGGATGCCACTGAGAACTGGGAGGATTGTATAGACGAAATCATCATCAACTTTGAGAGACAACATCACAGGAAACTCCTTTACAATATATCTTTCTATTGATGCAAAGAGTTTCTCCCCAAAGGCTAGGTGATACTAGTTGGTTTAGTGTTGAACAGCACAAAGGAGAGAGTTTATATTGTAGCAGAAGCACTTGTGTTTCACTGACTGGAAGGGTTGTGCATCCATTGGCAAATCCAAGTCCTTGATCTCAGGTCAGCTGTATTATGAAATCTTGTTTATCATATTAAGTCCAGCACCAGAATGAAAACTATGCATGCACCTGGCGATGTTATGTTGTCCATCCCTCCGTTAAATACTCTGAAGATTATATCCTTGTGTTTTGTGCTCTGAGTATATATTATATCCTTGGAATCCATTCATCGATAATAGATATGGGCGTGAAGGAGGACGTAACCTCCGTTTGTTTAATACTTGGCGTTTTGGATAGCGGGGGATATTACCCGTATCCAATATTATATATATATTATTTTTTGTTTTATAATTACTTTATTATATATTTAATTTAATCAAACATTATATCAGATATTTTATTTGTAAATCTTACGTGGATACTTTTGTTCCTGTTGTTAAGTGTATGGTATTATGTATCTAACAAGTGACAATACAGTAGAGTTAATGAAAATTGAGTTTCCATTTGATATAAATACAAAACCCCACATTTGTCTTTGTAATTAATACTATTAGGAAGTCTATAGAGTGGGGGCGCCGGCTTTGACATCATGGACCACTCTCCACAACACACAATAATGTATAAAATATTCCAACCACCATATTTCCTTATAAAAACCATGCTAATTTGTATAATAATATAATTCCAAGAATATAATTGTGATTAAAAATAAAAGAGGTGTGTCATGTGTTTACTAGTAATCAGTATTATTCTTATTAGGTGTAAAGGAGAAAAGAGAATGGATCATGACCATTTGTTTAGGTAATGGTCCAGATTGAAGATAAGGATGCAATGCAACAACAAAAGCCTAAACTTACTTTTTGTCTATTTGTCAAATTACTAGTACGCCCTTGGAAAATCAAATCACTTCAACAGTGCGCCTTGTCGGATCTGTTGATCTTGATCCAATCAACAATTGGAAATTCTTCTCCCTGACCGTGGGGGCCTCCCCCCTCTCAGCCTCACCGAATAATTTTATTTAATAATTCTCATACCAAAAAAGAAATTTTACAAAGGTTTTGTTATTGAAAAAATGATGTGTGTTGATTAGATTTGCATTTCCCATTTTGCAACACACTGACCAGTTGAGGGGAAGCGTGCAGTGTTGTTGATTAATATGCACACGTAGAGGGAGAGGGAGAGGGAGAACTAGAAACAGACTGGTGAGTAGAGAGTTATGGAGGTGTGCGGTACGAAGCCCTTTTTCTTCTCTTGTCTTTCATAGTCGGCATTTGCTTTGCTTACGTCTTTGACTTGTGTACTTGGTTTATATACTTGTCTAGTCTAGAGCCGATTGATTGGTAGGCTTGCAATTGCAACTCAAAGGAGGATGAAGGTTAAAGTATTTTGTTGTGTTATTATTACTTGTCTGTTTTCCCTTTATACAAAACAAACAAATCTTGTGTTATGGGTGCAGAAGCTTGTTCTGAGATTGGATCTACAAGATGACAGGGAGTTGCAAAGGAAGGCTTTAAAGACAGTGTCCAGTCTGTCAGGTATGAGTAAACAAGTTATTGAGTGAGTTAAGAATTTGAGTGGATTTGTATTGAAGGAATTGATGAGATCACGATTGATCTGAAAGGGAAGAAGGTGACAATAATGGGAACAGTTGATCCAGTTGCAGTAGTAAGCAAACTAAGGAAAAAAGAATGGGTTGTGGGGATAATCTCATGCGGTCCAAAGGAAGAACCAAAGAAAGAAGAAGGTAAGAAAGAAGAAGGGAAGAAGGAAGAAGAGAATAAGGAGGAAGGAAAGAAGGAGGAAGAGAAGAAGGAACAAGGTAAGAAAGAGGAACAAGGGACCGGGAAAAAAGATAAGAAAGTTGAACCAGAAATGGTACTGGGAACAGCTTTTCAGTACCGCCCTTCCCCTTATTATTATCCTCCTCCTCCTCCAATCCAAAGGCCTTATTACTTGTATGTCAATCACAGCATGGAAGACAATCCAAATTCCTGTGTTATCTCCTAAAATCAATCCCACCTATCTCTAATAAATCAACTCTCAACTTCCATTCCTGTAAGTGTAAGTGTAATGTAATCAGAGCTTGTTTGTGTAAATACTAAATACAACACACTTTTATGTACACCAGTTATATTCAATCTCTCTGCTTAGAACCCAATCCCACTCCCCTGGCCTGTCTGTATTCAACGAATCATGCATGACACAGGCACTCCAGACCAAGATGGAGTTTTTTTATTTTCATTTTACATCAATATCACTCATTTTCTTTACCTAATAAATTTAACACTCACAACACTACTAAAATAACAGTGATTTACGTGTTGTCATTATTTTTATTGAAACAGTTTTTTGATTCTGAAGATTTTTTTATTGAGGACAACCGTTATACTAAATGAAGACGAAGATACAGAGATTGTATATATGACTGTCAAGGGTTTAAGAGTAATGGAAACTCTTTACATAAATTCTATGAAGTTCTAGCAAAAAACTCAAAATGAAATTTTTAGTCACGCTGCATACAATCGCTCCTCTTCCAAAATGTCTTCTCTTTTTCGATGTTTTTCTTATTCGTATCTTCCACCCATATCTGTTAGTTCTCTACTCTGCTATTACTCTTATTGAACTCATTCCCATGCGATCCCTCACCTTTAAATCACTGGCTTAGGGAAGAGCAACGACATTTCCAAGGAATAGACATAAGAGAACATCCCCTCAAACCTATTTGATTTGAGGCTATCTTCATTGTAAGTTTGATTTCTATTTGGAATATCATTCTCCTTGCAAGTATTGTTATCTTCCACATAACCCATTTTTTCTTTCAAGTTGGGTAAAATGTTGGGAGACATACCCGATTAATCAGAATAGTGCGCAAAAATGGAGTGGGTTTCAAATGTATTCACCGCCTTATCATTTTCATTATTATGATAAGTTTATCATGTTTGGAGTTCGTTGTGAAGTTTTTCAACGTTATCAAGAAATCCATTAGAAAAATACATTCTATTTCCACCTCAAAAACAGTGTCAATTCAGTACTATCTTATCAATTTACATCACTGTTATATCCACAAAAACAGAAAAATAAGTGATATTACAAATATTTAAAAAAATCAATGACAGACACTATTACTATCAAATTTTTCCCCACAAGATGGATGATGACGACACAGGCACAGTTTCCAAATCATTCAAATAAATACATAAATCATTTACCAATATGTGAATATTGGGTATAAATCATGATTTTATAATTAAAAGAGTATTAGACTCCTCTCAGTCCGCACTACTTTTTTGAAATTAATAGTCACAGATTTTCTGGCTCCATTTTAAATCATAATTTTTTATTAATTAATAGTGAGTTTTTATAGTCAATTTTGCAAAAAACGTACAAGCCCAATATTCGATGGTTAACTGGGCCAGGCCTTCTCTATTGGGTAATGCAAATAGAAATTTAGGTTTGTTCAATTGTCCCTTCATCCCGGCGACGCTTTCATGATCGATTTGTAAGGAATTGCGGTAAACGGAGAATCGTATAAAATTCCCCTTCTTTGGCTTTTCGAAATAATCAGGGGATGGGTAAAGCGAAGAATGCCCCTAAATTTGCGGTCATGAAGAAGATGGTTACGCGGAAGACGATTAAACAGTAAGATTTTCCTGTCTGATTCATTTAAACCTGAGATTCTTTTTGAACTTCTGATACTGTTTGTAGTTATAAAGAGGAGATTCTGAACCCTAATAAGATGGACTTGACCAAGTTGAAGCTTCCTAGAAATGTGTAAAGTTTTTCCTATTTGTTTCCCGTTTTGGGCTGCCTTGTTATAGTTTTTGTAATGAGTGAGTAATGCAGGCCGCAAGTTTCTTCTGCTCTTTATTTCAAACATAACACAGCTTTGGGGCCTCCATACCTTGTTCTGGTTGATACTAATTTCATTAATTTCTCCATCCAAAATAAAGTGAGTGATGGTGAGTTTTTATTCTTGTTTTAATGGGATAAATTCCCTAATCATGGTTGTCTATGTTATCATACAGTTGGATTTGGAGAAAGGAATGATGGATTGCTTGTATGCCAAATGTGAGTTTGAATGCCTTCCTATCCTTACGTGTATGACTTTATGGTTAAGACTCTTGTGTCAATGTATGTAATTAGTTTGTATATCCAGGCACTCCATGCATCACAGACTGTGTTATGGCAGAGCTTGAGAAGTTGGGCCAGAAATATAGGGTTGCTCTAAAGCATGTTCTTTAGTTTCTTGTAAATTTAAAAAGTTTGGTATATTGTTCTTGAAAATTTGCTCAAATATTTTCATGCTTTCAATGATGTTGAAAAAACCAAGCGTACGTCTCCTTTTGTGGTTTTCCACGATTACAGGATTGCAAATGATCCTCGCTTTGAGAGGCTTCCCTGCATCCACAGTGGTACCTATGCTGATGATTGTCTTGTGGATCGGGTGACACAGGTATAAGTTGATAAATTTCTCCCCGTTCATTGATCCTGTGTGTTATCATCAACAGAACCCTGTATTATATATATCATGATTCCAAGTTACTAATACAAAGCTAATCAATGACTTGCATGACAATTGAACAGCACAAGTGCTACATCGTGGCAACCTGTGATAGAGATCTAAAGCGAAGAATACGCAAGGTATCATCATCTCAACTAGTAATAAACCTGAATCCATGTTTTCTTACTGAAATGAAGCATGTTTTGGTTAGATTCCATGGAGTTCCAATCATGTATATCACCCGCCACCAGTATTCCATTGAGCGCCTACCCGAGGCCACCATCGGCGGAGGTGACGTAATGTAATGCTCTATAAGTGCATTATGTCTCTGTAATCTTATCCTCAGGCTATTACCATTTCTTTGTCGCAGCTCCAAGAATGTAAAAAAAACCACATCACGTGCCAAGATTTCAAGCTTCTTCACTTGTGTAGCCCTTTTACAATTATCCATTAGACCCGATATCTCATTCTCACTGGGATTATAATAACAACTTTTTAATTCACATATCGTTTTGTAACTCGTTAGTTACTTTAGGACTGGTTATTTTTAATGATTATCTAACAAAAATGGACGTATCAAAAGTCAAACAGTTGACTCATGGATACGTAGTAGTTAATTTATATTTATATTTATATTTATATTTAGTTCGGAGAAACGCTGAGTAAGACCATAATGGTCTGCTTCTACACCAAAAAAGCTTTTTCTCTTGCGGATCGATTTTTCTCAGGAGAAACCCTTGCACTGGCCCGTGTTTATAGAAGTAAGGAGCCTTCATAGAAGACCATTCACCTCTGTTTTTTCCTCATTTGAACGTAAAAGGGGAAAGAACCTGAGGACGGCCATATCTCTGTCTGGAGACATTATAAATATGTGTATGTTTGCGGGCAATCATAGTTGATGAATTCTTGAAAACCCATCTTGCCTGTGATTCCATCAATTAATGATTTGGGCCCTTTGCCATCTTTCGTATACGGAATGTTCTCTTTTTTGCTTCTTGGATTGTCGAAAAGATGCACTTCGTGTACCTGGTTTGCCGAATCTTTGCGAATTTGTCGTTTTTGGGAGTACCCATTGTTTGATGTTATCGGTTCCGTTTTGTCATGTTCTAGTTTAGTTGGGTTTTCTTTCGTTTTTTATTGCCCTTAAAAAAATTGATTCTTCTTCTTGTTTCATAAGATCTGTTTGTACTGTTATCGGCAGCCTTGCTGTCGGCTTCCTTTTTTTCTTGATATGTGTGTTTCTGATTTGAATTCGGCGCTCCCTTGGCTGATTTATTTCATGTACTCTGTTTCTGACTTTTCTTTATTACCTGATTGTTTTAAGAAGTCTGCTTTGTTTTGAGCTTTTATCCTTCATATCGTTTCACTTAAGCTAGGATTGTCTTTCTGAATCTAGTACATAGAATCCTTGCTTGTTCATCCTGAGCATCATCTTCCATTTGTCCAGGTCAATTCTGCCATTCTGATTTTTCATTAATTTTATGTTGGCAGGCTCTTCCTTGATTCTACTCATTAATGTGGACACTAGCCTCTTCTGCTAAATGTATGTAGGTCTTTTCTTTCAATGCGAATCATGCACTCACAGACTTTGTCACTTTATTAATGATTCACATTTAATCAAATAGACCCTAGCTTCATATACATTTTTTTCCTTCTTTCTTTCCATAAGATAAGATGATGCGGTCGGGTCTTACTAGGCTATTTCATACCTATCTTAGATTGTGCTGCTTTGTGTCTCCAGGTTTAATATTTGTGGAATTATGACTTATTTTTTCAGGTGTTGAAGATTGTTCCCAATGGAAGAGGAAAGTTCATGGATAAGTCACTGCACAGCTGAAACTTTGGAGTTCATCTCATTCTCAGAGGTGCAGAATGAGATAGATAAACAAGTTTCCGCCATTTCTGTGGACGTAATTTTGCCAGATGATCTGTTAGAATGCATATTATTCTATCTCCCCATTGCTAGCATTTTCAGGGTAGGGTGTGTGTGTAAGAGATGGAATGAGATAGTAGGATCAAGACAGTTTCTTTGGAATAGAAGTCATGTTTTGTCACTGAAACCTTGGTATTTCATGTTCACAAGCTCCGATAAACCAGTTGGTTATGCTTATGATCCTATTCTTAGAAAGTGGTATGATATAAATCTTCCTTGTATAGAGACATCGAATTGGTTCATTGCTTCATCTGGAGGGCTTGTTTGTTTCATGGATAATGATAGCAGAAGTGAGCTTTACATCTGCAATCCAATAACAAGATCTTGCAAAGGTGTCCAAGAGCCACCAGGGCCGAAGTTTTCGGATTACAGTGCTTTAGCTTTCTCATTTAACAGAGCTAAAACAGGTTACAAAGTGTGTATTGTGAAATCCAAACAGGTTCCTGAGGATTTCTTTCAGTGGGAACTTTCCATCCATGTATATGATTCGGAAACAACGACATGGATTACAACATTAACACAAGTGTTATCTGGATGGAGAGGTGGTGATGAAAGTGTCATATGTGATGATGCATTGTTCTTTCTAATCTTCTCCACTGGAGGTGGTGGATTCGACAACCGTCACGGGGTGATCATGTTCAATCTAAGAACAACCTGTTCAGGACACAGTGCATTGCTAATGGAGAGCTTCATCCCAGTTCCATGTTCCTTAACATGTGGACGGCTGATGAATCTAAGAGACAAACTGGTACTTGTGGGAGGAATAGGGAAGCATGATCGACCAGGTATAATAAAAGGAATTGGCATCTGGATACTGAAGGGAAGAGAGTGGGAAGAAATCAGTCGAATGCCACAGAAGTATTTTCAAGGATTTGGAGAATTGGACGATGTTTTTGCAAGCAGTGGAACGGATGATCTTATTTACATACAAAGCTATGGAGGCCCTGCTCTACTTGTATTCGAGATGAAGCTGAAACAATGGAGATGGTCTCAGAAATGTCCTATTACAAAGAGGTTCCCCCTTCAGCTTTTCACTGGTTTCTGCTTTGAACCAAGACTCGAAATTGCTCCTTAACTTATTTGTTTTATTCGTTTATGTAAGGTAAGGTGCATTGAACCAGCTACCCTTATTCTTTAGATTCAATGGATTCCACACTTTCTTTTGCCTTAAGTTACACCCTGACTATATATGGTCACTCTTATTATTAATTTTATTACATTTTCTTAAAAAAAATTGAATGAACTATTATTGATGAAACCTTCGGATCCCGGTACCCCGAATCAGGTTAGGTCCAAGTCTTGCTAGGCTGGTCCAAGTGATAGAAGTCGAACTTGAAAGTCTCAGATCAAACTTCCCATAAATGTACGATCCGACAATGATAGATGGACCCGAAAGCCCATACTCAGTGATTGGGGACCGAAGGCTGGTATTGTGTATGGCTCATCTCATCGGGACCGATCTGATGGATCGGTTCAGACGGTTACAACCACGTATCTTGCGCTCCAGGTTCAATCACGCCTTCAATGCTTCGGTCCAGATCACGTAGACTACGCTTCTGTCCCATTCATGTTTCCCAGCATATGAAAACAACATCCGACAACCTTGTTAGAGGAAGCTAATATGAACCCCCAAACTCGGATCACTTTAGGCCAGGGGACTCAGGCGGATGGCCGTATCAACCAAGTTGATCCCGATCAAACCAAGTTCGGAAAGAAATCAGGGGTGCCGGGAAAAAGGGGTGACAACGCCTGTCCAGGGAAGAGCCGCACTACTCAGCGCACGGCAAGCCAGATAGCGTGTTTGTCAGAACCGTACGAATCTTCTTCGATAAGGAGACAATCGGCTAGCGGCGTCGAAAGGTCTGACACTGTGCAGCCAAATAGAATCACGCCCGGCAACGTCCTCACCCAACATAGGCTGATCTGGGCGCATGAGGTGTGCACAAAACGACACTCTCGCATTCACACAGCTAGGAAGACATCTAAAAGGAACACTTAAGGAGGGGAAATCAGATAGGACCGGCCCTTGCTGTTTTCTCTTAAGCGCCTCCCTTCACCTTGCCATTTTGAACTAACCGTCTCATTTTATAATGAACTGTTTTATTAAGGAATCGGTTAAGAGCGTTAATAGTTCTGAGTCAAGTGATTTTTTCCTATTTTCTAGGGGTTTTCCACTCTAAAATCAATGTATCTATTTTCCTTTTATTCATAATCGTTTCCTCCATTTCAAATAAATTAAAACTGAATTCGTTCTACAACGAATCGGACGACTGTTGGTACCCCTAAAAAAGAACCACAAGAATTATGATTTAATTTACACGGAATTATAGAGTAAATCAACTATAGGCTAAGTAAACTCTAGATATAGTTTTTTAATTATTAGGATAAAATCAAGTTGGCTAGGCTAGTATATACTACACTGAAGTTGCTCATGAATCCATGATATTATTAATAATTCCTCATTTATTAATATTCAATTTTAATATTGCAAATGGGTTGTTTTTTATAGTTATCAGAATGATATAAATAAAGTATTTTTATAACCTATTTATTAGATGAAATATCAAACTACGTATATGTTTAAAGATCAATGCTGAATTTATTCATGAAATTTGAATTAACAGAAATTGATAGTCAGAATGAAAAGCATGAAGATATATATAGCCGTTGGAATGTAGATATGGGACCACGAAGGGTATATGGGTAAATGGGGCATTAGCGGCGGGAGCCATCAGGACAGGTTGGCTGGGGCGGAGCAGCACATGGGCTGGATATCTTTCCAAAACATGCCCGAGTGGCTAGGTCCCACGTCTTCGATCGTGGTCTCCCACTCGCATAAGACTCCCTCCTCTCGCAGGCTCGCACAACCACCTTTTTCTCCACAGATTCAATCATGCCCATTGTTAAGGCTTTGATGGCGATAATCGCCCTCGTATCAAGCGTCGCGGCGCAGGAATCTCCTGCTCCGTCGCCCGCGCATGCTAGCGACGGTAAGCTTGGCGCATTTTCTTGTTTTTGATACGTCTATGCCAATTACAATTGGAATTTTGATTTGGTTATGAAGGCACATCGATCGACCAAGGCGTAGCGTACATTTTGATGTTGATTGCGCTTGTGCTTACCTACTTGATTCACTTCACGGACATGGATTTCACCTCTTACAAGTTCTTCTCCATCTGATTCTTGATTACCTTTTCCTTTGCACATGAGAAATATTTGGTGTTTTCGTGTAGGCATTCATTTTTTTAATTCCCGTTTGTGCTTTGCCTTTTCCAAGTGAGACTGTGTTGTGCCCTAATTGGCAGATTGATTATTATATTTATTCACATACAAGGTGAAGAGCTATTTTGTTTTTTTTAAAAATTCATTCTTCAATTCACATTTCACAACCCATAGAAAAAGTGAAATGTTGGAATCATTTCATTGGAGAAACCACTGGGAAGATGACGATGAATCTGGTAGTGTTCTGGGGCCTGAGTTACTTTACATGTAAATTGAAGGAATTATTATTTTTTATAATTAAATCTATTTTAAAAAAAGTTTCTTCTAAATAATCGATCTATATATCCAATGGACCGATTGACGGAACACCTCATTTGATAGTTGTTTCTTATAAATATACCAATACAAAATACAAATAAGTAAGTGCTCACCACATTTTCTTTTAATCGCATTGGGCCGGAGGGTTGGCCGATTAACCAGCCCATGCTCTGGTTCCAATTACATAAAAAAGACGATATTCCTTCAATTCGCAAATAATAATAAGATATTCAGTTGTAAATGGGGAAGACGATCCATGTTCATCCAGGAATTCTTGGAGGATCAAGCAAGCTTTGTGGTATTGGTATTGGTATTCGGAAATCGGAATTCATGCAAATGTGTATTATATTTTCCCTATTCTGAATTATTGGATCAGTTTTTCGTTTGGTTGAATCAGATCCATCTGCCCTAGTTCACGGAATATTGCACTATCTTTGGTAAGTGCGAGGTTTAGAAAAATGGAACAGTTCAGACAACTTGGAGAAGCCGTGGGAAGTATAAAGGCGATGATGGTGTTCCATAATAGCATGTTTAATCCTAGGCAATGTTGTTTACTTGATGAAATGATAACATCAGGTTACAGCACAGTTTCCCAGCAAATGAAAAGGCATTTACAATTTGAAGAAAAGAATACAAAATGGAAAACTATGGATCAGCCATTGAAGGAGCTTCTTAAAGTGTTTAAAGAAGCAGAGGGTTATATTAAGCAGTGTCTAGAACCAAGAGACTGGTGGTCTAAGGCAATTTTACTCTACCGTGATAACGATTGTGTTGAGTTTCTCCTGCATAACTTGCTCACTTGCATTCCGACAGTGATCGAGGCAGTTGAAATGGCTGGAAAAATATCATCAGGGTGTGATCAAGAAGAGATGCAGAAGAAGAGGATTTTGCACTCGTTTAAGTATCATAAGGATTTGAAAGATCCAAGGTTATTTCAATTGTTTTTTGGTGAAGAATATTTAGTTTCCCCTTATTTTTGTGATCGGTTAGAGTCAGCTTTTGATGAAGAGAGACTGTTTTTGGTTAAGAAAATCAAGGATATGAAAAAGAGTGGGAGTTTAACCTCAAGGAAAGAAGGTGGATTAGCAGATATTCTTCTCAAGTACTTAAATATTTCTGATGACTTTGTTGATGGGGATCAACTTCTGTTACCAAGCTCCATGTTTGTGAGTTGTAAAGATTACCAAGTAAGGAAGAGGCTAGGGAGTGGGAGCCAGTTTAAAGAGATTGTTTGGCTTGGGGAGAGCTTTGCATTAAGGCATTTCTTTGGTGATATTGAACAACTTGATGCTCAGATTCACAGAGAATTCACTCTTTCACATCCAAATATATTGCAAATTTTGTGTGGGTTCACGGATGAGGATAAAAGGGAATGTTTCTTAATCATGGAGCTGATGAACAGAGATCTCTCAAGTTACATGAAAGAAATAAGTGGGCGTAGAAAACAATTACCTTTTTCTTTACCAGTTGCAGTTGATCTCATGCTTCAGATTGCTCGAGGAATGGAGTATCTCCATTCAAAGAAAATATGCCATGGAGACCTAAAACCATGTAAAATCCTCATCAAAGGGAGAAACACTGGATATTTGCATGCCAAGATATCTGGTTTTGGCTTATCATCTTCCATATCCAGTCTCACTCCAAAAACCCCACCAGATCATCAATACCCACACCCTTCTTTCATTTGGTTTCCACCAGAGGTATTGGCACAGCAAGAACAAGAGCCTTCGGTTGATGGGGTGAACTTAAAGTGCACCAAAAAATCTGATATTTACAGCTTCGGAATGATATGCTTCCAATTGTTAACAGGGAAAGTCCCATTTGAAGATGCACACCTACAAGGACATAAAATGAGCAGAAACATCAGAGCAGGAGAAAGACCGCTTTTCCCCTTCCATTCTCCCAAGTATCTCACAAGTTTGACCAAGAAATGTTGGCACAATGATCCTACTCAAAGACCAAGTTTTTCATCAATTTGCAGAATTCTCCGTCACATAAAGCGTTTCCTAGCAATGAACACGGAGCAAGGGCAGCCAGATGCGCCTCTACCCCCTTCAGATTTCAGTGATTTGGAAGCAGGGATTTTAAGAAATAGAGGAAACTCTGAGTTTGTTCTTCCCATATATGAAATCCCATTTCAGATGTTCAGTTACAGAGTATCTGAGAAGGATAAAACAAATTTGTTCCAGAGAGATTTCTCAGAGTCTGGCAGCGATGAAGGAACATCAAATGATGATAATGTGATTCCTTCAGAAGACCCCTTAACCTCCCCAACCCACAGGCGATCCTTGCCATCGCCGGACGTTATGTTGAGGAGGCTATCTTTGCCACGAAAGTCCCTGGAAATAAAAACCGGCATACAACCAGGTTTACTACTACAGCCCTTTCACTTTGAAAATTCTATTGTAGTTGTTGAAGTAAAATGTTTTGACAGGCACACCGAGACCGAGAGGAAGCTCAGTAAGACCGCCTAATACCCCGATCGGGCGAACACCTCGGAGAATGAACTCTGAAAGCCGGTTGAAGCTGTTAAGTCCAAGAACACGAAGAACATCTGGGCACGCCTCGGATTCTGAATTGCACTAAGGCTAAAACCCATTTAACTTTTGTGTTTCAGTGTTTCAAATGATTACATTTTCTGAGCAAAACAGAATTGTGATCTTTGGGTTCTAGGGCCTCATCATTATTAATGGGCTTGTATGGTGGTGGCCCAACTTAATGAATCCAATTGGCTAATTGACCAAAACCCAATTAGGAATCCAATCGGGTTACATGAAGAAGAGGATTTCTAATTCTATTTTAAAGCAGTTGGAGTTTTNCCTCTAGTTTTTTGTTCTTGATAATCGGAAAAGAATACGGGAAATCCATTTTCTTCTAACATTTATAACTGAAATGACGCACAGTTTAGGTTTACCTTTTGGAGGCTTCAAGTTGTTCGATTCTTCTCATCAAGCTTGCTGCTTCATCTTTCATGCACTGCAGATAAAAAAACATTACACTCATACAAATCCGGCTAGATCCGAAGATAAATTGTAGGATCTGACCGAAATTATATCATGAGAGCGTGAAAGAATGAGAGCAAGGGAAAGATACTACACAATTATCACCTTATAAATCCAATAAATCACTTAAAGAAACCACTTAATGAAACCCTTGATATATCTCTCAAAAGCTTAATTGAAACTTACCTGTAAGTTACTTTCTTGAAGAGGGCTCCTAGATTGGATCTCCTTAGCATTATTCTTGTACTTTTCTATTGTCTTCGTCATGCTAAAAAGAATCTCAAAACAAACATAAATCAGCAATAACCCCCAAATCTACATAACTAGAAAGTCTTTGAAATTTAAAGAATCTGTACCTTGAGCTTGCGAATTCATAAAGCGTTCCACGAGAAGAAAAGATAATGAGACCAACTTCAGCGTCACAGAGAACTGAAAGCTCAAATGCCTTCTTCAAAATCCCATTTCTCCTCTTTGAAAATGTCACTTGCCTACTCGCATCATTCTCTATACGCTTTACTTGTGTTTTCCATCTTACCATTTTCACAAAAACCCTAAATCAATAAAGCTGTCATCTTGCAGAAAAATCAAGTATCTTTTAAGGCAAGAAGAAGCAAAGAAATCATGGGATAAGAAGAAACATAGCATGTGTGTGAGCGTGAGAGTTGAAAAACAAAAAAGGCAAGAAACGACATAACTCTGAAACATTGAAAACTATTTCTTTTACAGATCTACAGTGCATAGAAATCTGAATGAAAGGCTTCTATTTCTATATAGAATAAAGAAATATAGGCGGGCATGGGTCTATGTCTGCTCTGAAAACAAAAAAAATACCCATAAACCCTGAAGTTTTTATGGACAGTAGCATAATTTAAATTTCTTTTATTAGCATTACTTTTTCATTTATTATTCTATTGACACTGATAACAAAAAGTTTGTAATTATAAAGTGATTTCATTTTAAAAATATATAATTATTTTTTGGTGTAAGTGTTATTAAATAAAATTTTTAAAAGTACACTTAAAAAAGGGTTTTCCCCATAAACCCTTAAATCGAATCAAATGGATATGTGATTTGATTTGCTTCCAGAGGATCTGATTCTTGAAAAATGTAGTTAATGAGAAGAAGAAGAACTCAGAAGCTCTAAAGGTAGCAGAAATTAAAGATACCACAATCTTGAAATGGGAATGGGCACATGCATCCGTACTAATCGTGGAATAAGGAACATGGAGTTTTGCGCAAAATACCACTGATTCCGAGCGGGCATGGAAATTTACCACCATTCGCGTTAGCTAATTGCGAATTGCATTTTTTGTCTAATTCGCAATTGTCAAACGCGAGTCGCGTTAGGCTGAATAAAATTAAAAAAAAAATCATTTTTCTCCTGCTCGCGTTACGCTAAATCGACCTCCAAAATGCGGTCGATTTAGCCTATCGCGAATTCAGGCTTATTAAACTGCTTCACCCTTTCTTTCATTCTTTTCCTTCTCGCGATTTGGGGTTTAGGTTTGTTATTTCATACGAAAAGCTCTTGCGGTTTGGTCGAATTTTTTCCACTCCTGACATTCCTCCTTTCGTAGTTGTCGTATTTTTGTTGGTAATCAAATCGAAAGATCTTCAACCCGCTTTTTTTGCCTCCTCGATTTGTGTTGGTACTTATTTTAAACTTGTATAACTTTATTTGCTAAATTGATTAGTTACGATTGATTAGTTGTAGCTATCTGATTTGTTATGATATTAGTTGTGAATAATGGATTAGTTACGATATTATTGTAATTATATTGTTTGTGACTAATTGATTGTTTACGAAATTAGTTGTTAAACTTTGATTAGTTGTGATATTAACTGTGAAGAATTGATTTTTTACGATATTATTTGTGACAAATTGATTAATTATTATATTATTTGTGACTAATTGTTTCTCGTATTGATGTATTTTTTTTACTTGAAGGTTATAGATCCGTTTTGGAATTATAACATGTATCAGAATTATGATCCATCTCAAATGGCAGAATCATCTTCTTTCATGGTGTTATTGTTGAGTCAAGGAATCCAGGTTTTTTATAATAAAATGTTATATTATTATCCATTATACTTTTAGTATACAATATTTATTTGTTGTAGGTATGCAACCAGAATTCAATACAAATGTTGAAAATCATGACGATGCCCCAGTAATAGATTCAGATATTGATGAATCTGAAACTGAACCTCCGCTACCTCGAGCTGACAGTAGAATGGAGGATGATCAATTGCCTCACACTATTGTCGATGTTTCTAGGCTAGCACGCCTATTGTCGGGAGTTTCACCCGATATTCGTTCAAGTACTTATTGCTTAGGAGATGATGTGGTAGCTGATGACTTTGCATATGCAAAACCTCGGCGAGTTTATTCTTCATACAACCTATGAAATCCAAATCTTGTTGTCGGAATGGGTTTCAAAGATAAACTAGATGTTCAGTTCGCTGTTTGCCACTTTCATATCGTCCGCCGTTATCAGTTTAGGGTTGTAGATAGTACACCACAATACTGGATGCTTGAGTACTTTTTAAAGGAACAAACAAACTGTGTATTTCATCTTCGAGCAAGGTGTGATGCTAGGGATAAGGTCTGGCAATTTTCGAGAGGTTATATTCCTCATTCTTGTGGTGCGGGTAATGTGAGTGGTAAGCACCGTAACATGACAATGAATTTTATCGCTCGTGATATGGTGGAATACATATGGAACAAAAAAGAAGGTATGTATTATAGATATCTATACATGTTATAGGAGTTCTAATTTTATTTTTTTACAGGATTGAAAGTTCAAGATGCTATAAAACAAATGCACGATATATATGCATTCAATGTTGGGTATGATAAAGCTTGGCATGGGGTCCAACGTGCATATGAGTTAGTGCATGGTTCCTGGGAATCGTCTATGGAGAGAGTTCCGACACATTTGGCAGCTATACAGATGAGTAATCCCGGTACCGCAGTTGAATGGAGTCTTTATGACACTGATAAGGGTCCGAACGACAAAGTGATTCGTTATGTATGTTTATTGGTCTTTTCGACCTTGTGCAGACGCTTATGAACAGTGTATTCCCGTTATCTCGATTGATGCTACACACCTTTATGTACGGTACCATCACAAACTCTTGATAGCCGTTTGCAAGGATTTTGGAGGTCATGTTATTCCATTGACGTATGCTTTTGTTGATCAGCAAAGCAAAGATTCATATTGTTGGTTCATTCAGTTGTTGGACAATCATATTATTCGGGGTAAGTCGGCTTGTATAGTGTCAGATAGGCATGTTGGTATTACAGGGGCGGTTGAGTCGTTGGAAGCATTTCAAACTTGTCGGTTACATCACCAAGAAACGAGGAAGAAGCTTAAAAAATCGTCCTGTGAAGAAGCTTGCTTACCATGCTGGGGCAACTCCATTAGAATCAAAATGAAAATCACTAATGGAAGAAATCAGGGAAAAGTGTAGTCGTGCATACATTTGGCTTACTCGACCGGAGATGGAAAGCAATTTGCACAAGTGGGCACTTGCTTTCGATGGTGGACACCGACATGGTACATTAACTACTAATCAAGTGGAATGCGTAAATAGAATGATGAAAGATGTCCGCCGTTATCCGATTTCTAGTTTGGTGGATTCAACATTCTACACCACACAAAAATTGTTCATAAAACGACGTGATGAACTTGTGATAATGACAAGGAATATGCAGGTTAACATCAATTATGCTTTTATAAATTGATGTATTATTTCATTGTGTTTTAGCGTTTTCAGGCCTTCACCCAAGAAACGCAAACGTTGTATGAAAAACAACGAATGAAAGTCGACTCATATGAGATTCACCACTGGGACCCGGATAGGCAAGTCGGAGAAGTGCAACGCATAAAACGTGGGCGTGGTCCGAGTACACGTAAAACAGTCGACTTGGTTAGAAAGACTTGCTCTTGTGGTAGATGGATTGTGCATTTGCTTCCATGTGCACATGCTCTACAGTGTGCTAGTATAAACCATGTACCAACGACAGAACTCATTATCGGGATCCCGACTTTGCAACACTTGAAGAACCAATATACAGATCTACATTTTATGCCATTGGGTCCCGAGAGCGAGTGGCATGTGCCTGGTTGGAGACTTTGGCACGATAAAAATCGCTTGAAGAAATCACGTACTGGGGGACGGCCTCGAACAACTAGGATACCGAATGAGATGGACACACAGAATGATGATTGATTGTTTGTGTATTGTTATCTTATTTATTTTTAGACTTTTGGTATTTATTTATTGTTAATTTATTAAGATTACTAAAATTTAATTATATTAGATACTTGTTAATCACGTACTTGTTAATTAAAATTTAACTATTGTTAATCACATACTTGTTATTTATAAAACTCCATTATACTCAAAAACTCTATTAAATCCATAAAAAAATACTTATTACACATAATCAACGTCTTCTACGACCGGCACTGCCATGCTGCCCAAGATGTCCACCGGTGCCACACGCACGGCTGACACGAGTACGCCTTCCCCGTGGTTCCCCTTCCACCTGCTCCGGTGACTCATCTCGGAGTCTAGTCACATGCTCTTCATCTTCACCTTCTGGCTCCATAGACGTATCTCTCGAGCCGATCGGGGGTATATCGTTGTGCTCGCGTGTCTGCTGTGAGGAGCTGGCTCCATGGGTAGGTGCGAAACCAACACCAGGTGTCGGGGTCTGCTGCATCGATTGGTAGAATGACCACATCATGCTCATTTGTTCCGGGGTGAGGGAGGGAGGCGGCGTCTGAACCGAAAGTACCTGACAACCAAATGTAGGGGGCACATGGGAACTACCGGTGGTCAGATCTGGAGCATGTGTATCACTCTTAGGTTGCCCACCGTATAAGTATCCATATAAGTTCCTCGAATCAGTGGTCATCTGAACCGCTGCTGAACGAGGATCACGCTCTACAGTCTGAGAAAGTATTTCGAGCTGAGCTGCCTATTAATTTATAAAAAAATGAAATTAGAAGTATTTAAATAAACACTCATACTAGACCCTAATACCTCATACAATACTGGCTGTGCAACCCCTCCACGCCAACCTGAAGGATGTAAACTACTTGTACCGAGGATTAGCAGTGCTATCCTATGGTACCAAGTGAAATATTCGTTATCCGATGATTGGTCGTCTCGGGGATCATAAAGAGAATCAAAGCGTGATGTCCAATGATTCACCTCTTCACAATGAATTATCTCCCAAGTTTGTCCCGTTTCTTTCCAATGTTTATGTGTGACATCATAACGACAATCGACCGGTAGTGGAATGCAGAAGGAATAGCCAAGTTGCTTTCGAACTTGATCGATATTATGAGGTTCCACAACCCCAAAAAATATCGGCCCGGTATAGATCCACAAAACCTGAGTTTCTTGACTAAAATGTCCCATTGGGAATGTAGTGCATGGATTCCAAATAAACTAAGAATATCGAAATTAGTGTTAGTAATGATATTTTGTTAAACCAATAAAATAAACAAAGTGTTACCCCATCGCGACGTATTAAATCTAGCGAATCACGACATATTTGCAGTTGATGGCTTGGTACTCGAGTCCGTATCATCGTCGTTACGTAACTACGAAATAAAAACCGTAAATATGACAAATATCAACAACATATTAGCAAATGAAATACATTATTTGGCACCTGTAGCCAAAGACCATTCTGCATGTCCGATCGTAGCCATGATTAAGAAATCTATGTCCTCGTTCAGGACATATACTTGGTATTCGACTATAAGCCCAAATCTATAAATAACGAAATAATGTAATCTACGCCAAAGAATGCAAAACTATAACAAAAAAATAAATAACTTCAAATACCATTAGCAGACGCATCGGGCCTCCAAGCGATCGACGTTCCATATCACCTTCACATAGACATCGATACAAATATGCCAACACAGCTGATCCCCAACTTAATTGGGAGATTTCATCATCATCCGCTAAAAGATCCAGCAACATTAATTTACCCTGATCTCCGTGCGTATCTGGAAATAACACTCCGCATACTAATAACGCGACAATCGCACGAGCACAACTACGACAAATAATGTATTATTACAACCTAATACATCAAAACCGTAAATATAATATGAACTTTACCGCAATACTTCATCGTTAGTAGAATCTATATTCACTGCATGTGCAGCTTCAACCACATACTCATCTAACTTACTTAAGACAAAACATCTCCCCTTTATTTCGTCTGAAGTCGCGGTCCAACCCAATTTATCCCTCATGAACCCTAACCATTCAGAATCTGTCCTAACCCGTCTACGACTGACAATGGGAGTACCATCGATGGGCAGCCCCCAAATGACAGAAACATCTTGTAGGGTAACAACCGCCTGCAAAGTCGTAAAAATAATATAACAAATTTATTAATTGTGAACGGTATACAAAACAAACATGAAACTTACTTCACCAGAAGGTAGGAAAAAATTATGCGTTTCTGGCCGCCATCGCTCAATCAACGCAGTCAACAAATGTTGGTCCAATTGTAGTTTTGATGTCTTAAATACACCGTAAAAGCCCCATCGATCTAGAACTTGGGCAACATTACGTGTAACTTGTAAATCTCTTAAGGTTCCATCCCAATGCTTGAATATTAAGTGCCGGACAGTTTCATCACCGCATAAAACGCGATGACTTAAATGTCTCTCTTGAAGGGTCAACACACTCGAATCGATGGTTGTTGGGTATGGTGTATCATTATAAAACTATACAAAAATTATATATAATCAAATCACCACAACAAATATCAACAAGTAATCAAATCACCGCAACTATCGAAAAAAATCATATTTTCACAATAAACATCACAAATAATCAATTCGTCGAAACTAAAATAATATATAATCAAATCACCACAACAAATATCAACAAGTAATTAAATCACCGCAACTACTATAAAAAAAAATCATATTTTCACAATAAACATCAAAACTAATCAATTCGTCGAAACAAAAATCATACATAATCAAATCACCACAACAAATATTAACAAGTAATCAAATCACCGCAACTACTATCGAAAAAATCATATTTTCAACAACTAATATCGTCGTAATTAATCCAATTGTAACAACTAATATCGTAATTAATCAATTCACCAAAACTAAAATTATAGCTAAAGAAAACACAACAACCAATATCATAACAAATAATCAAATTATCGCAAATACTATCGTAACTAATAATCGAATCATAACAAATTATCGTAAATAAATCAAATGTGGGTTTTGCCATATTTCGGGTTTTTGCTCTAAACAAAAACCCGAAATATGGCCAAAACACATACCTTCGACAGCATGAGGTGTTAAATCGAAAACTCCGGAGTTGTTTGGTCGAATGTCCGTGCGGGAGTAACCGGAAAACCTTTGTCGAGACGAAATCGCGTTTGGGGTTTAGGGCTCGCGATTTAGAGAGGAAATGTCATAAAATTTATAATGGTGCTGCTTGAGAGAGTATAACAAAACGCGAGCAGGAAAAGAAGGATTGAGGCAGTTTCGTAAGCCTCAATTCGCGATACGCTAAATCGATCGTCTTTAGCGTATCGCGAACAGGAGAAAAATGATTTTTTTTTTAAATTATTCAACCTAACGCGATAGTCGTTTCGAAATTGAGAATTAGGGAAAAAATGCAATTCTTGGATGACAAATGGTGGTAAATTTACATATAGGTTCGGAATGAATGGTATTTTGAGCAAAACTACGGCTTGGCAGCTGGTGTGCTCTCCACGCCGCATTTGGAATCTGTGGGGTATCTTTTCTTGATCCCTTTTCAGCAGAAAATCTACAAGAACGCCATTTTGTGCCAAAAAAATCAACAATTTTGGTATCGTTGTCAAGAACGTCCGATTTGGGCTCGGATTTATATAAATTTTTACATTTACGTTGATCATCCATGGGTGGGAGCCGGAAGAAAAGGTGGAATAAATCATCCAACGGAGGCGGGCGGACAGTTAAGTTTTCTTCTGCTGATGATCATGGACTCTTTGTGGAAGGCGGGTTTTTGGCAGATTGGCCTGAATTCAGCTCCCCTTCTGCAGGTATCTGATTTTTGGGCATGTTGTAACTTGGTTGTTGTAACCCCTTCCTTGGTTGTTCCAGGGAAGAACATAAAAGGTCGGGCCAATGGGAATTCACGGCCCCGAAAAGGAAGAGGGGTGAAATCTGTACCCATTTATGAGCCGGGTTCGGGTCTTGGTAACAAGGCTACCGGGAGTGCCATTGGATACTTTTATCCGCAGGTATTGGAATTTGGAATATTTCTTCGTAATGAAGAGTTCAAACATAAAACTGCAATAAACGAATGATGTGTTCATCTTTGCTCAATGAAAAGCTATTTTTATTATGGGATCCGAGTTTCTTGAGAAAAAGCAATGTTTCTTTGGCAGGAAACTGCTTTAGTTAATGAGCCTGGCGATCCTGAAAGACAAACTGAAGTATCAGAATCAACTATTGTGATTAATTCGGGGAAGACACCTATCATTGCTTATTATGATGATGGGAAGTTTACAGAATCTAAAAGCGTTGAGTACACATATGATTATGCTACGAGTTTTCCGATGGCTGATGACTCGCATAGGGGATTGGGTTTTAGCGAAATGCTGGAAACACCTATAGGTTGTATTGAATACTCATATGAAACTAAAGGGAAATTGAGTGCTTCTGCTGGCATAGCAACTTCTCAGGAAAGTGGTATTGGAACTGATTATGACTTTGATGATGATGAAAATACTGATGTCGGGGACCTCTCCATTGCAGCAAATCCTGATAATGAAAATCAAGGATATGTGGTAATTGGAGGGACTAGAATATATACACAAGATATAAGCGATGAGGATAGTGAGATAGCTGAAGATGAATCAAGTGATGAGGAAGAAACAAGCTCTTCTGCATCTGAAGATCTGATGGGATCCGAAAATGATCACACAACGTATAGCAGTTCAGATGTTGATGATGAGTTTGCAATAGATTATTTTGAAGGAATTGGTGGCAATGTAAACGTAATTAACATCGATTGTGAACCAAGAAGTGGCAGAACTATGCGTAATCTGGGTGGAGTTCAGCTTCAGCAGGCATCAAGAGAATATGGCATGAAAAAATCAGGGAAAAAGAGTCCTTCTGGGAGCAAAGAATTTAGACAATCTAAGTATCCTCACTCTTCATCTTTGGACGACGTAATTCTTATGAAGGATCCACGAGCTATGTATGCTAGGAAAAAACTTGTGGATAAACTTCATCAGTCATGGCCTTCTCGCTCATCCAAAAGCAGAAAACATACTAGTATACCAGGTTCGTATCTTCCATAGTTAATTAACACAGATTTTTATTGCTCCTTTATGTGGTCCTTTTTAGTGTTCTTAAATATTAGTGATGACCGGTGTTGAAGGTAAATGCTTTCTTGCTCTCTCAAATTACTTTCTGCACTTGGATGTCCGTCTGGATTTTATTTTTTTATTAGTTGCTTTTAGGGTGTCGTTTTTTGATGTTACGTGATGTATATTGAGGATAACCTCCTAACTGCAGGGGAAAAAAAGAAACACCGCAAAGAAATGATGGCTGCTAAGCGCCATGCTAGAATGATTAATCGTGGTGTGGATCTTGAGAAAATAAATTTGGTAAGGCACGGCACACCTTTGTTGCAAGATGTATAATATTGTGTGTTTATGAATTGCAGTTTTATGAAATTAATTAGAAATGTTCGCTCTCTCATTTATCTAATCTCCCCTAGTAGCACTTTTTCTTTGCTAACATGATAAATATCCATAATTCGCTAAAGAACCCCTTTTTTTCTTTCATTGTTCATTTTGGATGACTCAAATATTTTTCATTTGATGTTTTGTATCACAATATCATTTTATTGTTCCAGAAATTGCAGCAAATGGTTCTTGATGGTACAGAGATCCTATCTTTCCCACCCATGGGGCCACGCGATTGTACTCAAGTAATGATTCGACTCGTATTTGCACTTCGTTTTATCTCATTTTTGGTAATTGCGGCTTTCCAGATTTTTAATTTCTTAATAATGTTTCTGCGTTGCATTCTTCTAATGCATTTCATGTATGTTTGGCAAAACATCCTTGTTTTCTAGATAAAAGTTTATCAATATGATTTCCTATTTTTGCTAAGTTATAGGTTACAGCAAAGGCCATGATAACTTGCTGTTTTATGGGTTATATATAACATAACATGATCTTATTTCACTCAGTTGTGTAACAATTGGTTCTTCAGGTGAGAAAATTAGCTTCTGTTTATTATTTGCGAAGTGGTTGCCAGGGATCCTCCGGCAAGAAAAGGTAAAAATGGCTTCCATTTTTTTTGTTAAAAAGGCTTATCCGTTGAAAAGCAAATACTTTTGTAGACTACATCTGTCGCATTCGTTATATTTCTGAGGATTGATTTGGCTGAAATCTCTGTTGTTTCTCTTATATATAAATTCTAATGACCGATTTTGTTTCTTTTTGTTTTTTATTGACATTTTTCTCATATGAAAAATCTGTTTGAATTGATATTCGCTCATGCACACTCACTTCTTTCATTGATGCCGTTATAAATCGATATCATTATGTTTTTAACCCATATTTGAATTTATGGTATCGTCTTTCGAATGCCAGATTTGTAACAGTTATTCAAACACCTCAGACGTGCATGCCGACTTCGAATGACAGAAATCGACTGGAGAAGGTGACATTTCTTTATATGCTCATTACGTATTGACACTTCATTCCTCGTAATATATTTACTTTTCAGTTGATTGGTGCTCACAAAGAGGATGCAGATTTCTCGGTTGTCGACAGACTGTCGATGCCCCAAGGTATTCGCCCCGATAAAAGGGGTTCCAGGTCACTTTCTCATCCACAAGCAGCCACTCCTGTTAACAACTCACGCAAGGGTAAGAAACCAGGAAAGGTAGGCTCATATGCTGCTCAACCAGTCTCCTTCGTGCCAAGTAACGCAATGAACGATGAAAAACATGAGCTGAAAGTGAGCGATTACGATGATCCGAGCAGCTCATTAGAGCTCACTCCACCTGCGTCAAAAGAATACGGTTCATTCGAGGTGCACACGACTGGTTTCGGGTCAAAAATGTTAGCTAAAATGGGATATGTACAAGGTAAAGGTCTAGGAAAAGATGGTCAGGGAATGGCACAGCCTATTGAAGTGATGCAGAGGCCAAGATCTCTTGGTTTAGGTGCTCATGTCCGGGAACCAAGCAGCCAGATCCAGATAACACCGATTCAAGTGTCGAGTCGGGATGGATTAGGGTCATTTGAGAAGCATACGAAGGGTTTCGGATCGAAAATGATGGCGAAAATGGGGTTCATGGAAGGTAAAGGTCTTGGGAAAAATTCACAAGGGATAGTGAACCCTTTGGTTGGAACGAAACGTCCCAAGTTAAGAGGACTTGGTGCCACAGACTGATCAGTTTCTATCTTTCTTTTAGCATGTAATAAAGGCTGTTGATGGTTTCATTTTAGTTGCTATTTAAATGCCTTCAAAATGCTATATAGAGATGAGATGGTGAAATATTTAAAGTATTTGATATAAATGCGATATCAAAATCATGATTTATGTAAAAAATCAAGATACTCCTATATATAAAAACAATAAAAATATATATATTTTAAATATTAAAAGTAAGGTAGATTAATCATTTCACAAATTACGATATTATACAATTGGTTTTACTAATTATGACAAAATTGTGATTTTTTATAAATGAACGAATATATATTATA
>RWGZ01001494.1:67155-95458 GCA_009725065.1 Utricularia reniformis
CATGAATGTATCATGGATGTATAAATTAACGAATTTGTAATTTATGTCTGGCTCACAGGGTCATGGATGTATTCCGTAATGCAGAAACCGTACGGTTGATAAGCTATAGAGACAAATACCTCGTGGCTGGAGATGACCCACGAGATTGTAACCCAAGAAGACTACGATAAAGACAGCTCTGTGGGGAGGGGGGTGGAGTTGGTTGTGTTGAGATACATGAGTAGGAATAGGAGAAGAGGAGATGAACGGACTTATCTCAACTCTTGCGTGAGGCTGAGCCTTCCTGCTCTTCTCCCTTTTTTCTCTTTGTCTTTGCAGGTTAAGCGGCGATGAATAGAGAGCTGAGTTGGGCTGAAGGCACGCGTCCAGACTGGTAGCAAAAATAAGGATTACGTGCTGAAACAAAAGGGGCGTAAAGACTTAAAATAAAAGACGCTGAAGTGAGGAAATTAAAATAAAACGCGACTTCGATAACTGCTCTCAAAAACAGAAAGAAAGGGGCATAAAAAGACCAAAGTACGAAAAGCACCACAGGAGAACGAAAAACTGAAAGCAATCTTCAAGACTGAAAGAAAAATTGGGTCTCACTTACGATCAGAAATTCATATCTGGTGGAGTGGAACGAAGGAGTGCCGAGGTGCGATAATTCGGACATCCTGAGGCGATAAGAGACTAATTGCATTTCTTCAATCTTGGTGCGGTAACATTTCTTTCAGAATTCCTGTAAACACAAGACGGGAGTGTTAGTAAATTGGATCGAGATTTCGATCTCGAGGTTTTTCTCCAGGTTTAATCCGATTTCGTCATAAAATTATCGTTTTCTCTCAATTCAATCTTAAGGGACTAACATCTACACGAAGTTTGCTCTGGTGGATTGTTACCTTGACTCTAGAAATTGTGAAAGAATCTGGTTTGATAAGGGAGTATTTTTCCCAACAAGTGGTGGCCCATGTAGGTCGAAACGCCTACGGAAATTAAACAATAAAGCAAAACGGAGATCACTGATCAAGATTGCAAGTTAATCACATCAAGAATAGATTCAGAACTCAACTAGAGCGCTGCCCTGAAGAGCATGGCTGGAGAACCTTATTCGATGATCAAGTTAACATCCAAGAACTATCCGTAGTGGAAGATTAGGATGCAAGACTTGTTATATTGCCGATTCCTATTTGAACCAGTAAAATTCAGAGCCCTGAAACCAGAAAAGTATAAGCAGGAGAACTGGGATATGAAACATATCCAGACCTGGCTTTATTCGCCAGTGGATCGATTGCGCCAATTATCATCATGTTGCCAAAGAAACTGATACAAAATTGATGTGGGAAAAACTCGAAAGCATCTTTGAACCAAAGTCTACACAGTCCAAATGATTTCTTTTCAAAAGACTAATGAGACTAAGGTTCAAAGAAGGCTCCCCCATGACTGATCATCTTGGAATGTTCCAAGAAATTGTCAATAAATTGGCTGAAACAGATTGTGTGCTCGAGGATAAAGTTCTTGCACATATGTTGATAGACACACTTCCAGATTCATGGGACTCTACTGTTATTTCAATCAATTCTTCTATTCCGAATGGTGGATTAAAGTTAGAGGTGGTGAAAGAATGTTTAATCAATGAATGGCTAAGGAGGGATGAAATGACTGGTTCAGTTGTGAAGGAGACACTTGTTGTGGTTAAATCTGGAACACAAGATAAGGGTCAGAATTTCAGCAAGAAGAGCTACAAGAACAAGCAAAATATCAAGGAGCAGGGGAAGCCTGAAAACAACCAAAAAGAAACAAGGAGTTGCAACTGGTGTGGAAAGGATGAGCATCTCAAGAAGAACTGCTGGTTCTGGAAACGAGTAAATGAATCTGAACCTGTTGCAGCCACGAATCAAGAAGAAATCCTAGTCATTTCTACTGCTCATTTATCCGAAGACAGATCTAATCAAGAAATGGAGTGGATAATTGACTCGGGTGCTTCCTATCATGCTACTATAAGAAACGATTGCTTCACTTCTTATTCTGAAGGGAAACTTGGCACTGTAAGAATGAAGAATCACTCTTGTGCATTGGTGAAAGGAATTGGGACTATAGAAGCCTTGACTAAGGAAGGACACACAGTAATCCTACGGGATGTGAGACATATACAAGATCTGAGGATAAATCTATTGTCTACTTCTATCTTAGATAATGAAGCATTTATGAGTCTAACATACAACCACTGTTGGAAGTTGTTGAAAGATGGGAAACCTATTGCTGAAACTAAATTATCAGACACTCTGTACAAAATTGCACTGCTGTCTCAAACTGGACAGGTCAATACTTTGATAAAGACTGATCTATTCCAGCTATAGCATAAAAGAATGGGGCACATTTCGGATGTCGGTTTAGAAAAACTGAAGAAATATGGTTTGATTCATATTGAAGGCAGAAAAACAGAAAAACAATGTGAGGATTGCATCTATGGAAAGCAAGCAAAGCAACCTTTCAACACAACTGTAAAGAAAAAGGAAGAGATCATAGCCTTAGTCTTTTCAGATGTGTGCTCATTATATATTATTTCAAAAGGAAGGAGCAAATATTTTGTCTTGTTTATTGATGATGCCTCTAGAAAAATCTGTGTCTATCCTATTCACACAAAGGATGCAACATTCCTCGAATTCAAGGAATGGTTAGCTGCTGTTGAAAGGGAAAATAGGAAGAATTTGAAAATTCTTAGAACCGATAATGGTGTGGAATTTACTTCTAATGAGTTTAATTCTTTTTGCAGGTCTCAAGATATCATACATGAGCTCACTGTGCCAGGGACACCTCAGTACAATGGGACAGCTGAGAGGTTCAATAGAACCCTCTTGAACAAAGTGATATGTTTGTTAAAGACCTCTAGGCTAAACAAGAATTTTTGGGCTGAAGCTTTAGGAGTGGCATGCTATTTAGTCAACCGATCTTCAGCTACCAGCATTGATTTAAACACTCCAGAAGGTGTATGGACAGGTAAGTGTCCTAAACTTAAACATTTAAAAGTTTTTGGTTGTAGGGCATTGGTACACAATTCCAAAAGAAAATAAGAAAAAGCTTGATTGCCATGTAGAAGAATGTATCTTCATAGGTCATGGAGACAACAAATTTGGTTATAAATTCAGGGATCCAAAAACCGAAAGGATTTTCAGATCCAGGGATGCAGTATCCTCTGAAGACCATACCATTCAAGACTTGAGCAATATTGGAGTAAAAAATGACGAAACTGCAGATATAAAACTCGGCAGAGAAGTGTACATACCTGGATGGAAGGATGGCACATCACCCGAAGTCCTGGAAGCACCAGGAAATGAAAATAAAGAACCTGATACAAATGAAGTGCAAATAAGAAAAACTTCAGATGAAGCACCAGAAAATATAACGAATAATGAAATTGAAGTTGAGTCAGATTCTGGAAATTTTTCAGAGCATGAAACTAGAAGGATCAAAAGACCTTCCTCAAGGTATCCCTCCTCGGATTATGTTCTGGTAACTGAAGAAGGAGAACATAAATCATATTATGAAGCAATTAAATCATCTGAAAGCAGCAAATGGTTACAAGCTATGAAAGAGGAGATCAAATCTCTAAAACACAACCAAACTTATGATCTAGAAAGACTACCAACAGGAAGAAAGGCTTTGGAGAACAAATGGATATTCAAACTAAATCAAGAAGCTGATGACACTATTAGATATAAAGCTAGACTCGTGGTGAACGGCTTTAGGCAGAAAAATGGAGTCGGTTTTGATGAAATATTCTCACCGGTTGTTAAATTCACCACAATAAGACTAGTGCTAGCTGCAGTGGCTCATCTAGACCTGGAATTGGAACAAACGGACGTGAAAACTGCTTTCTTAAATGGCTAGTTAGATGAAGTAATCTACATGAAGCAGCCCACAAGTTTTGATGTCAAAGACAAGCTGGATTATGTGCGAAAATTAAATCGAAGCATTTATGGACTCAACCAAGCTCCTAGAATATGGAATAAGAGATTTGACTTCTTCATGACTCAATAAAAATTCAAGAGGACGGAAAGTGATCATTGTGCCTATATAAAACATGAGGAACAAGGTAAATTTATAATTCTATTGTTATATGTGGATGATCTTTTGATTGTAGGTACATCAAAAGAATCAATAAGAAGGCTGGAAGAAAGACTGGATGCCTTCTTTGAAATGAAGGACCTTGGAGCTACCAAGAGAATTCTAGGCATACATATAACTTGAAACAGGAACAAGCGATCACTGACCATCTCACAATGAACATATATTGAACGGATTCTTAAGCGTTTTAACATGGAAGGAGCAAAATCAGTGACTACCCAAATGTCTAACCAGATTATACTGTCCAAGGAGAATTGTCCCTCCACTGATGTTGAATATGCAAACATGGAATGACTTCTCTACACCTCTGCAGTTGGATCAATCATGTATCTAATTGTGTTTACTCGACCTGATATAACCTATCTCATTACAGTCCTAAGTCGTTTTATGAGCATTCCAGGAAGACTCCACTGGGAGGGAATAAAGTGGCTAATCATGTATCTAGCTGGAACAAAAGATATGTGTCTAAGGTTCAACAGATATGTATCTAACTTCTAGACATAAGAGCCTACTCAGACTCGGATCTAGCTGGAGATCCAAACACTAGAAGATCAACCACGGGTTATGTGATGACCATGGCTCAGGGATCAGTATCCTGACAATCTAGACTCCAAAGGACAGTGGCCTTGTCGTCTACAGAGGCTGCGTATATGGCTCTAACCGAGACTGCTAAGGAACTCCTATGGATCTCAAGACTTACGAAGGAGCTTGGCCTAGACTACTCAGATCAAGAACTCTTGTGTGATAATCAGAGTACTATAGAGCTCAGCAAGAACTCGACGTTTCACAGCAGGACAAAACACATAGATATCAAAACACACTGGATCTGTGAAGCTATTTACTCTAAGGAATTCTGTGTTGAGAAGGTACACACAACTGAAAACATCGCAGACATGCTAACCAAAATTATACCTGGGAACAAGCTGAAGATTTGTGCTGAAGGCGCTGGTCTGCTCACCCCTGAGCATATCTAGTGCTGAAGAGTGAGCTCATCTCTGTACTACCTGAGTGGAAGTTTGTTAAGGGAAATAAGAAGGAAAATGGACAAAGAACTAGAAACTTATCTTCAAGGACTAGCAAGGTTGAACGGACTGACTCTTGCCTTCTTGCTCTTTGGTTTCCTTCTGCAGGTTGAACAGTGATGTAGTCGAGTCTGAGCTGGGCAAGTGGTGCGAGTCCAGATTGGGAGCAAAAGCAAAGTAGAACCAGATCTGTTTAAACTCCTCTAACAGATCTAGGGCGAGCAGCACCAAAATCATCGACGCACAACATGAGCGGAAGTATTGTTGAGATACATGAGTAGGAACAGGAGAAGAAGAGATGAACGGACTTATCTCAACTCTTGAGTGAGATTGAGCCCTCCTTCGACACGTTTGTCTTTTATTTATTTGTGTTAATTATGACAAATTCAATGTTTTCATAAAATTCATATGTACAGGTTTCTTTTTCTTCATATTGCGAAAGAAATTGCAGTACTTATTCATTCATACATTCTTCAAAGAGAAACAAGTTAGCTCATTCACGTGCAGAAGACTTGGTATTTGTTCATACAAATCTCCGACTTGCTTCTAGGAAATCTACGGAGTATGTCGAAGGTGATACCAAATTGTGGAATATAGTTGGAGATGGAATCGAGTCTATGACTAGGATGAGATTACTTCAATTTGTTAATCTTTCACTTGATGAGTCTGAATTAGAAGAACATATGATGAATGTTGAACCGGAGATAGACGAACTAGTAGAAGACGTAGATGAATGGACCGTTAACTCTTTTAGTTAGTTTTTTAAATACTTTAGAAATGTTCATGAATTAAAAATATTTGATGAACATATGCATTTGGTTTTATTTTAAGTTGTCATTTTGATATTTTATGGATGTAATTTTTTTTATTTATTATTTTTAAATATTTGAAGCCGCTTCAAAAAATGAATTCTTTTAAGTTAGCTGATTCGCCGCTTCTGCTTTGCCGCTTCGACGAATCCGCTACGAAGCTTCTCAATATCATAGATCAAGAACCCAGCCTCTGCCGCAAACAGATTATCATAAGATCACAAGAATTCATCTCATATCATTCATACCACTTTGCAATAAAAATACTATTGTTTATTACATCATCACCTTCTCATATCTACGTAACAACAGTTTCCTGGGAACCTAATTTCAAAAACAACACAAGGAAGATGGGATGCATTGACTTTATCAAAGGAAATTTAAATGTTGAAATCAAATCTGAAACCCAACTAAAAAGATCATTTTTTTTTCCACGTTCTCATTATTCTTTATTTTTACAGATATTTACGAATCTGATTTTCTAATATTCATGATTCTCTTCCTATTTTTTGATTATCGAATCGAGTTAAATGANTGATACCAAATTGTGGGATATAGTTGGAGATGGAATCGAGTCTATGACTAGGATGAGATTACTTCAATTTGCTAATCTTTCACTTGATGAGCCCGAATTAGAAGAACATATGATGAATGTTGAACCGGAGATAGACGAACTAGTAGAAGACGTAGATGAATGGACCGTTAACTCTTTTAGTTAGTTTTTTAAATACTTTAGAAATGTTCATGAATTAAAAATATTTGATGAACATATGCATTTGGTTTTATTTTAAGTTGTCATTTTGATATTTTATGGATGTAATTTTTTTTATTTATTATTTTTAAATATTTGAAGCCGTTTCGAAAAATGAATTCTTTTAAGCTTGCCGATTCGCCGCTTCCGCTTTGCCGCTTCGACGAATCCGCTTTGAAGCTTCTCAACATCATAGATCAAGAACCCAGCCTCTACCGGACTAGATCCAGATCATTCTCAGCCTCTCTTACAGGCCGCAAACAGATTATCATAAGATCACAAGAATTCATCTCATATCATTCACACCACTTTGCAATAAAAATACTTGTGTTTATTACATCATCACCTTCTCATAACTACGTAACAATAGTTTCCTGGGAACCTAATTTCAAAAACAAAGACAAGGAAGATGGGATGCATTGACTTTATCAAAGGAAATTTAAATGTTGAAATCAAATCTGAAACTCAACTAAAAAGATCATTTTTTTTCTACGTTCCCATTATTCTTTATTTTTACAGATATTTACGAATCTGATTTTCTAATATTCGTGATTCTCTTCCTATTTTTTGATTATCGAATCGAGTTAAATGAGAATTCAAAAAATAAATAAGAAATCTAAATTATTATGTTAGAAATTTTATAAGTTATGTAATATATATCAACTTTTAATTATTTTATTGATTTTAAATTTTAAGAAACTTTTAGTTTGATGATAAATTATTTATTATATATTATGTTTATAATTTGATCAAGATTAAAATATATTTTATCAATAATTATAATTATTTTAACTTATAAAAAACTATAAATTATATAACTAAAACAATTATTATAATTATAAAATTTATAAATCTTTATCCAGATTCTTTAAAAAATTACGCATTTCGAATCAAGAATCGTATCACATATGATGGCAAGATAGTTTTGTTTTCTAATTTCAAAGTTACGGTAACCTAATCCAGACTAATATATTGAACTTTGTATCTCTTCCTCTTCCTATCGGTACTTGGTCCAGTAAAGCCAGCGGAACCAGGCAAACTCTGCCCATCTTCATTAAAATACCAATGGCGGCTCTAAGGCAACTTCACATCTATAAATGCCGAGCTGTTTTCTGTAGTTACTTGAAATTGAAATGAAGATGAGTTTCGCCATCTCTTCCCTATTTCTCTTTGCATCATTCGCTTCCTTCTCATATGCATCAGACCCCACCCAACTCCAAGACTTCTGCGTTGCTATCAACAACCCTGCTGCTGGCGGTAAGTTAAATTAATTAGACCGGTTTTTGTGGAGTTTATTATTAAAACAACACCCTTTGGTATGCAGTTTTTGTGAACGGGAGGATCTGCAAGAACCCCAACACGGTGGTAGTGGATGATTTCCTTTTCCGTGGTTTGAATGTCGCCGGGAACACGTCGAACCGACAAGGATCAGCTGTGACTCCAGTTAATGTTAACCAACTTCCTGGTCTGAATACACTGGGAGTATCTATAGCTCGCATTGATTTCGCTCCTTATGGTCTCAACCCTCCCCATATTCACCCACGAGCCACTGAAGTTATAGTTTTGCTTGAAGGAACGCTTTTCGTCGGATTCGTAACCTCTGAAGTTTCACACAAGGTCACTCAAGAATTAAAGACAAAAGTGATCAATATTTCGAAAAGGATAATCGTTTGATGCAAATGAACGATAATTTAAAGACATAACAATGTGACAAACAAGGCAATTAGCTATTTAGCAGCTCTTATTAAATACGATTGAGGATTGAATGATTCCTTCCTTATTCTGATAATTCTCCATTTATTGACATCCTTCAATTATTCTTCTGCCTCTTGGATCTTCCAGATTATACTCCTGTAACTATGTTAAGGATTAGTTTTATCTTTAACAACCTCGAATCCCGCAACCCCCAACACAAGGAACCAGCTCTTCACAAAGAGATTATACCCAGGCGACGTTTTCGTCTTCCCACAGGGGCTGATTCATTTCCAGCTTAACACAGGAAACACCAACGCCGTTGTCCATGCAAGTTTCGGCAGTCAAAATCCTGGGGTTATAACTATTTCTAACGCCGTGTTTGGATCTCAGCCGCCGATCAATCCTGATGTGCTGATGAGAGCTTTCCAAGTTGATAAGAACGTCATCAATATCCTCCAGTCCCAGTTCGGTGGATCCACATAAATCCATGGCTGCTCTGCTTATTTCATATTTGAATACTTCTCTTTATTGAATTGAATAAATCCCTTTCTGGGATTCGACTCATATAATACAATTTATAATTAAATAATATGTTATGTTAAAACCAACTTTATTTTGAATTTGATATGACCCAATTAATCTAATTGAATTTAATTGTGTTTTTATGTTTCAAATTCTTCTTAAAATTGATTAAGTTCGGTTAGTTGTAAAGGCAAGTCATTAGAGTTCGAGGGTTCATGTTTAAATCAAATTCGATTTTGTTGTTTTAAAAAATATAATCTTATAATGTTATTGGGTAATTGGGACAAATTTAAAAGTTTGATTCAGTTAGTTAAAAATTATAATGGATCCAATCCCATTGGAAATTTGACAACTATAAATATCATATTTCAAATATATTTTAGAAGGAGAACGAAAAGCGAACTATTCTTCATCTACTTTCAAATATGACACGATCGGACGGACGAGAATGGGTTCTTAAACGTGGTTTTGATTTTTGAAAGATGATTTTGTTAAGCAATGGGTTGGGCCGATTTACGTGTCTATTCTATGTGCCGCAATTTGTGGGTAATGACCTAGAGATTGGGCGGTAAGTCCAGGCCCATCCATACCCTATTTGTATTAATCCCTCTCTGAAGTCTGTACTTTTTCTAACGCCTCTTTCTTCTTCGATAGCATGGCTGCTGGAGAAGATAACCTTCCTCTAGGTTCAAGTGAGGATCTTGCAATGAACTACACCAAGAGGAAGCGCAAAAGAAAGAATGGAAAAAAGGTAATGGATACGATTTCGGAACCTAATAAGGAAGAAGTAGTTGAAGATCAAAAGGAAGAAATAACCTCCGACAAAACTGAGGAAAACATGGTTGAGAAAGAAGGGGACCTTGAAGAAAATGATGTGGAGCAAGTTCAGAAAAGGAGTAAGGGTTCTAAATCAGGGATTTTAAGTGACGAAGCTTTTGAGACGCTGCCTTTGACGGAAAAAACTAGGAAAGCCATCGATGATATGGGATTTAAGTATATGACGCAGGTTAAAATCAGAATCTTTTGAATTCTTCATATTCCATGCTTCTTTGTGTTCATCAATTCGGTTTATAGACTGTCATATACTCTGTAAACCCCTCATTGTTTTGGCTTGATTTTATTTTAAGACGGTAGCTTGAATGATTCAAAATTCTATGATATGGGCTATCTGCTTAAACCCATATGCTCGTAGGTAGAATTTTTAAGTTTTTATTTGTTGATATTTGTGACTGTAATATTCACTTCGATTATTTTTCCCAAAAGGTGAACGTAACCCTCTTTCGCTGTCATTCTGATACGATGCTTTTGTATAATTTGAAGACCCTGCATGTCAGGGATATTTCTTTTTACGGTTTTTGAAATGTAGTTTTTTTATGATGAAGATTCAAGCGAGAGCAATTCCACCACTCATGGAAGATAAAGATGTCCTTGGAGCTGCAAGGACAGGCTCCGGAAAGACCCTTGCTTTTTTGATTCCGGCTATTGAATTGCTACATGTAGGTTGCTTTGCTCCCAGAAATGGTACTGGCGTTATTGTTATTTGCCCAACAAGGGAGCTAGCAATACAGGTATTATACGTTTAAAATTTACATTGTTTGAATTTATAGCCTGTCATTGCTTAGGTTGCATGGTGTTTTGTGTTGTTGTTTTTCTATTANCCCACAGGGGCTGATTCATTTCCAGCTTAACACAGGAAACACCAACGCCGTTGTCCATGCAAGTTTCGGCAGTCAAAATCCTGGGGTTATAACTATTTCTAACGCCGTGTTTGGATCTCAGCCGCCGATCAATCCTGATGTGCTGATGAGAGCATTCCAAGTTGATAAGAACGTCATCAATCTCCTCCAGTCCCAGTTCGGTGGATCCACATAAATCCATGGCTGCTCTGCTTATTTCATATTTGAATACTTACTTCTCTTTATTGAATTGAATAAATCCTTGTCTGGGATTCGACTCATATAATACAATTTTATAATTAAATAATATGTTATGTTAAAACCAACTTTATTTTGAATTTGATATGACCCAATTAATCTAATTGAATTTAATTGTGTTTTTATGTTTCAAATTCTTCTTAAAATTGATTAACTTCGGTTAGTTGTAAAGGCAAGTCATTAGAGTTGGAGGGTTCATGTTTAAATCAAATTCGATTTTGTTGTTTTAAATAATATAATCTTATAATATTATTGTGTTATTGGGACAAATTTAAAAGTTTGATTCAGTTAGTTAAAAATTATAATGGATACAAGCCCATTGGAAATTTGACAACTGTAAATATCATATTTCAAATATATTTTAGAAGGAGAACGAAAAGCGAACTATTCTTCATCTACTTTCAAATATGACACGATTGTAATAAATTGTTTTCATAGCATTTAAGTTAATATAATACAATTTATCATTGTGAAATAAAATGTATTTGTTTTCCAAAAATAATATCATAATTAAATAAAAACATATTAGAATTGACCGTCATATATCAAAATATTTACCATATATTATAACACACTTCCATAGGATGTGTAACTTAACTAGTATAAATAGATACCGGTGGGATCTGCCCATCGAACGGACGAGAATGGGTTCTTAAACGTGGTTTTGATTTTTGAAAGATGATTTTGTTAAGCAATGGCTTGGGCCGATTTACGTGTCTATACTATGTGCAGCAATTTGTGGGTAATGACCTAGAGATTGGGCGGCAAGTCCAGGCCCATCCATACCCTATTTGTATTAATCCCTCTGAAGTCTGTACTTTTTCTAACGCCTCTTTCTTCTTCGATAGCATGGCTGCTGGAGAAGATAACCTTCCTCTAGGTTCAAGTGAGGATCTTGCAATGAACTACACCAAGAGGAAGCGCAAAAGAAAGAATGGAAAAAAGGTAATGGATACGATTTCGGAACCTAATAAGGAAGAAGTAGTTGAAGATCAAAAGGAAGAAATAACCTCCGACAAAACTGAGGATAACATGGTTGAGAAAGAAGGGGACCTTGAAGAAAATGATGTGGAGCAAGTTCAGAAAAGGAGTAAGGGTTCTAAATCAGGGATTTTAAGTGACGAAGCTTTTGAGACGCTGCCTTTGACGGAAAAAACTAGGAAAGCCATCGATGATATGGGATTTAAGTATATGACGCAGGTTAAAAACAGAATCTTTTGAATTCTTCATATTCCATGCTTCTTTGTGTTCATCAATTCGTTTTATAGACTGTCATATACTCTGTAAACCCCTCATTGTTTTGGCTTGATTTTATTTTAAGACGGTAGCTTGAATGATTCAAAATTCTATGATATGGGCTATCTGCTTAAACCCATATGCTCGTAGGTAGAATTTTTAAGTTTTTATTTGTTGATATTTGTGACTGTAATATTCACTTCGATTATTTTTCCCAAAAGGTGAACGTAACCCTCTTTCGCTGTCATTCTGATACGATGCTTTTGTATAATTTGAAGACCCTGCATGTCAGGGATATTTCTTTTTACGGTTTTTGAAATGTAGTTTTTTTATGATGAAGATTCAAGCGAGAGCAATTCCACCACTCATGGAAGATAAAGATGTCCTTGGAGCTGCAAGGACAGGCTCCGGAAAGACCCTTGCTTTTTTGATTCCGGCTATTGAATTGCTACATGTAGGTTGCTTTGCTCCCAGAAATGGTACTGGCGTTATTGTTATTTGCCCAACAAGGGAGCTAGCAATACAGGTATTATACGTTTAAAATTTACATTGTTTGAATTTATAGCCTGTCATTGCTTAGGGTGCATGGTGTTTTGTGTTGTTGTTTTTCTATTAATGTTAGTGACCTTTAAAATCTATAGCTATAAGGCCACGCAGATGTTTTGCTATGGGTTTGTTTGGTATAGCTTTTTAAAATTGTGGTGTGGTGAGATGTGATGTGGTGCGGTGAGGTGTGGTGAGATATGATAATCGTGAATTTTTAAATATGTTTGGGAAAATTTTGATATTATGATCGAGATTTACGTAAAAATACTAATATACCTTTATATATATAAAATAATAAATATAATTATATTATAATTAATAAAATTAAGGGTAAATTAGTCTTTTCCAAAATCACGATGAGGTCACAGCTAGTTTTAACAGTTTTGATGATATCGTGATTTTTTAACGATTATCACATCGCAATTAAGTTTATGTTTTGTGTAACATAAGAAAATCACGATCTGAACATCGCATCGCACCTCACCGCAGTTTTAATTTGAATACCAAACAAACCCTAATGTTGTAGTGAATTTACTTTTTTTCTCAAACTTGCTGCTGCACCCTGGGCCTAGGAAAATTGTGTAATATTTATTGTTATTTTGTATGAACTAAACTACGTAGGCCAACTGGTTTAGTTTTGTGCATATTTGGAAGTGTGGTCTCCCTTGTAAGACCCCTCGGGGTGAGAGAGACACCTTAGGCAAATCGCAGCATCGACTATAGATGGGGAACGATAAGAGATTAAGTATAGTGATTCGTCTACCATTGCACGAATCACTTTAGAACTGGAAAATGGTATGGATCACCTTAGAACTAGAAAGTTAAGTGTGCTCACCCTGGGTAGAACCTAGGGAAAAAATAAAGCGGTGAGGACTAGGTGGGAGTTATTAGAACGAGTCTAGTTCAAAGCGGACAATATCGTGCAAGTGGAAAGTGGGTCTTAACACTCCCTATAGTTGGCAAACTGTAGTATTCTCGTCTGCTTGTTTTCTGTATGGCGTGCTTCAATTCTTTTAGGCAGTATGCCTATGCGCACATTCTCTGTTTAGAGTTTTATTTTTCATTAGCTCTAGTTTTTGTAGGGGGGCATTTGTCAAGATTTTAAACAATTCTGAGAATGGTTGCCGTTATTGTGTTATTTTCCTGGTCATTTTCAGTCTCATGCTGTGGCAAAGGAGCTTCTGAAGTATCATTCACAGACACTGGGACTGGTGATTGGTGGTGCCGCACGACGAGGAGAAGCTGAGCGGCTTGCAAAGGGAGTAAACCTTTTAGTTGCTACCCCGGGCCGTCTTCTTGATCATCTTCAGAATACTAAAGGCTTTATTTTTAAGAATTTAAAGGTATAATTTTGCTATTCCATCGCTTCACTTTGCTCGCTTCCCTATTTAAATATCCATGCATATTGTGAAGGAGCATAGCATGTTACTTCTGTGAGCGTGAGACTTTGGATTTGAGAAATTATGTTAATGTTGTTTAACTCCAGGGTCTATGCATAGTTAGAAAGTTATAAAGCTACAAATGACTTGAATTTTATATTTCTGCATTGATTACTTTTGGTCATTTGCATTCCGAATTTACTTTTCATAATATTTTTGAAATCATAGGACACCATATCTTGTCCTTACATCCTTTGTGCTTTAGATTTCTAATGAGTTAGTAGCATAATTAGAATTCAGAAGTTATATATGGTGTTCACTTGAGCTTTGTATGCCAGACATTTATCTATTTACAACTGATAGAGCTTGTTCAAAACTCCACACTACACATGAAATATTTGATATGCTCTCGAATTTTCATATTCTAATACTGCATTTTGAATATATTTCAAAGCAAAGAACTCCACACTATACAAGAAATATTTGATACGTTCCTCTCGAATTTTCATATTCTTATATTGCATTTTGAATATAATTTAAAGTTGATACTTTTGTATGCATTATTTTGTATTTGTCTCTTCATCTGTGATTAAATTAGTGCTTTTGGTTTCCCAAGGAATTTTATCTGACACTATTTTGTTTCCATTTTTTCCAGTGTCTGGTGATTGATGAAGCAGATAGGATTTTAGAAGCCAATTTTGAAGAAGAAATGAAGCAAATAATTAAAATTTTGCCAAAGGTATACTATTGAAGCTAGGAATGCTGATTCACCAAGAAACTTAGCCTATTCGTTTTATGTGCATAAGGAATATGTTTTGATGACTGCATACATACTTAAACTTCTATTATCCTTGGAAGTTGCACATTTGCTTGTTTTTTGTTCTTTCAATTCTGGTTGGATGATATGCACTATTGTCGAGAGATTTAATATATTGCATATCCACAATATTTTGGTACTTTAATGGTTTTGTACTCATGCTAGTTTTTCCTTCATGGAACATATGGTCTTCAGATTCTTGAAACATTCTTTTCTGAACTGAGTCCAAGTTCAACCTTCTTCATTGTATATATGATATAATGTCTGCATATAAGCATTCTCATTGGCGATTTATCATGTAGGTGAGACAAACAGCTCTCTTCTCAGCTACTCAGACAAAAAAGGTATGGAAATTTGTGCTTCAAAAAGAATCTTTTTGTTGGCAGTACTGCCACAGACACATTAATGAGAATGAGAAATTATTGTTTTGTCGAGTTTTTATCATATACAAACTTATTCTAACTGAAAGCTTCATGTCATTGCATCCTTTTTAGTGCTATTTACAATTATATTTACTTGTAGAATTATTCCTTGAATGGAAAAAAATTCTGAATTTCAGGTTGAAGATCTTGCTCGCTTATCATTTCAAAAAACTCCGGTGTATATTGATGTTGATGATGGAAGGAAAAGGGTTAGTAATCTTGTATGATCTTTTGTTGTATGGATTTTTTAATATTAATGTCCATCCACGGTGATATAGGTCACAAATGAAGGTCTCCAACAAGGCTATTGTGTTGTGCCAAGTGCCAAGAGGTTTATTCTTCTCTATTCGTTTTTGAAGAGGAACCTCTCGAAGAAAGTCATGGTCTTCTTCTCGTCATGCAATTCTGTCAAATTCCATTATGAACTTCTTCGACACATTGAGATTGACTGCCTCGATATACATGGAAAGAAGAAGCAGGACAATCGTACTTCAACCTTCACTCGTTTCTGCAATGCAGAGAAGGGTATTTTACTGTGTACAGATGTTGCAGCACGTGGTCTTGATATTCCTTCCGTGGTATGTGATTTTTTCGTTTTTTGCATATATTATTTTCTCATTCAATGAAAATATGGAATAAAAAACAAGTTCAATAAATTGTTAAGAATTAAGAAGGCAACATTACACTAGATGAGCAGAAACTTTTCATTTTTACTCAACCTACGTGTATATGAATGGTGCAAGGGTGTGCATATCGTGCGAATTCTTATATTTGTCTAAGTATCATTGATGACTAAGTTATATTTTCTCAATTTTTTTGATACTCCCTAGGACTGGATCGTGCAGTTTGATCCCCCAGACGAACCAAAGGTGATTAACAGGATCTTGTTTTCCATATCGTCCCTTTTTATTTGTTAAATCACATTTATTTGTGTGAATTCAGGAGTATATTCATAGGGTTGGTCGAACTGCTCGTGGAGAAGGTGCAAAAGGGAGTGCCTTGCTTTTCTTGATACCAGAAGAGCTACAGTTTCTAAAATACCTCAAGGTTCGATTTTTTTTAATTCCAAGATGCGTAAAACTTTATTGAATTCTTCAAATCCTCAAATTAGAAAGCTATTGAAATGTGCTTGTGCTAGTTTATTTACTGTTATCGATGGCTTAAAACTCGTAACTTCATGCTAGAATTTTGTATCGAATGTTCCACATCGACGGTGTANGGAGTTATTAGAACGAGCTTAGTTCAAAGCGGACAATATCGTGCAAGTGGAAAGTGGGTCTTAACACTCCCTATAGTTAGCAAACTGTAGTATTCTCGTCTGCTTGTTTTCTGTATGGCGTGCTTCAATTCTTTTAGGCAGTATGCCTATGCGCACATTCTCTGTTTAGAGTTTTATTTTTCATTAGCTCTAGTTTTTGTAGGGGGGCATTTGTCAAGATTTTAAACAATTCTGAGAATGGTTGCCGTTATTGTGTTATTTTCCTGGTCATTTTCAGTCTCATGCTGTGGCAAAGGAGCTTCTGAAGTATCATTCACAGACACTGGGACTGGTGATTGGTGGTGCCGCACGACGAGGAGAAGCTGAGCGGCTTGCAAAGGGAGTAAACCTTTTAGTTGCTACCCCGGGCCGTCTTCTTGATCATCTTCAGAATACTAAAGGCTTTATTTTTAAGAATTTAAAGGTATAATTTTGCTATTCCATCGCTTCACTTTGCTCGCTTCCCTATTTAAATATCCATGCATATTGTGAAGGAGCATAGCATGTTACTTCTGTGAGCGTGAGACTTTGGATTTGAGAAATTATGTTAATGTTGTTTAACTCCAGGGTCTATGCATAGTTAGAAAGTTATAAAGCTACAAATGACTTGAATTTTATATTTCTGCATTGATTACTTTTGGTCATTTGCATTCCGAATTTACTTTTCATAATATTTTTGAAATCATAGGACACCATATCTTGTCCTTACATCCTTTGTGCTTTAGATTTCTAATGAGTTAGTAGCATAATTAGAATTCAGAAGTTATATATGGTGTTCACTTGAGCTTTGTATGCCAGACATTTATCTATTTACAACTGATAGGGCTTGTTCAAAACTCCACACTACACATGAAATATTTGATATGCTCTCGAATTTTCATATTCTAATACTGCATTTTGAATATATTTCAAAGCAAAGAACTCCACACTATACAAGAAATATTTGATACGTTCCTCTCGAATTTTCATATTCTTATATTGCATTTTGAATATAATTTAAAGTTGATACTTTTGTATGCATTATTTTGTATTTGTCTCTTCATCTGTGATTAAATTAGTGCTTTTGGTTTCCCAAGGAATTTTATCTGACACTATTTTGTTTCCATTTTTTCCAGTGTCTGGTGATTGATGAAGCAGATAGGATTTTAGAAGCCAATTTTGAAGAAGAAATGAAGCAAATAATTAAAATTTTGCCAAAGGTATACTATTGAAGCTAGGAATGCTGATTCACCAAGAAACTTAGCCTATTCGTTTTATGTGCATAAGGAATATGTTTTGATGACTGCATACATACTTAAACTCCTATTATCCTTGAAAGTTGCACATTTGCTTGTTTTTTGATCTTTCAATTCTGGTTGGATGATATGCACTATTGTCGAGAGATTTAATATATTGCATATCCACAATATTTTGGTACTTTAATGGTTTTGTACTCATGCTAGTTTTTCCTTCATGGAACATATGGTCTTCAGATTCTTGAAACATTCTTTTCTGAACTGAGTCCAAGTTCAACCTTCTTCATTGTATATATGATATAATGTCTGCATATAAGCATTCTCATTGGCGATTTATCATGTAGGTGAGACAAACAGCTCTCTTCTCAGCTACTCAGACAAAAAAGGTATGGAAATTTGTGCTTCAAAAAGAATCTTTTTGTTGGCAGTACTGCCACAGACACATTAATGAGAATGAGAAATTATTGTTTTGTCGAGTTTTTATCATATACAAACTTATTCTAACTGAAAGCTTCATGTCATTGCATCCTTTTTAGTGCTATTTACAATTATATTTACTTGTAGAATTATTCCTTGAATGGAAAAAAATTCTGAATTTCAGGTTGAAGATCTTGCTCGCTTATCATTTCAAAAAACTCCGGTGTATATTGATGTTGATGATGGAAGGAAAAGGGTTAGTAATCTTGTATGATCTTTTGTTGTATGGATTTTTTAATATTAATGTCCATCCATGGTGATATAGGTCACAAATGAAGGTCTCCAACAAGGCTATTGTGTTGTGCCAAGTGCCAAGAGGTTTATTCTTCTCTATTCGTTTTTGAAGAGGAACCTTTCAAAGAAAGTCATGGTCTTCTTCTCGTCATGCAATTCTGTCAAATTCCATTATGAACTTCTTCGACACATTGAGATTGACTGCCTCGATATACATGGAAAGAAGAAGCAGGACAATCGTACTTCAACCTTCACTCGTTTCTGCAATGCAGAGAAGGGTATTTTACTGTGTACAGATGTTGCAGCACGTGGTCTTGATATTCCTTCCGTGGTATGTGATTTTTTCGTTTTTTGCATATATTATTTTCTCATTCAATGAAAATATGGAATAAAAAACAAGTTCAATAAATTGTTAAGAATTAAGAAGGCAACATTACACTAGATGAGCAGAAACTTTTCATNTACTCGCACCATTAATGAACCCATCAAACGAACCTTGAGGCGTGACATCACTAACCAGGCTTGCATTGTGTAGAACTTCGGCACCCTTATTTTCATCAGACAAACCAGGCGTCAATTTTTCAAAAGAAAATGACTTAAGAAATGGAAGTGAACTTTTGCTCTCTAAAGCACTCACTTTATCGTCAGATTCAATCGTTGCCTCCAACTTCCCTCGCAAGTCATCATCATTAATAAAATTACACTCACTGCTGGGTAAATCACTGATATTCAAATTATCGAAAGCCTTAGCCTCTTCAGATTCATTCCTATCATTTAAATGAAGGCCACCGGAAGCTGCAGGCTTAGTGAGGAATCCAACATCACCATCATCATCATCGTTCACTAATTTGTCAAAAAAATCTTCATCAGTATTGTCCTCCACCTGAAATGGAGGAGGATTTGAAGCCATTCTCCCAAACCCCAACTACAAATTCCTTAACTTCAACACAAATTTCCAGAACTCAATAGATAGTGCCCAATAAAAAACTCAGATCCCAAAAAGAAATCGATCCAATTGAAAAACTAAGCCCCTCGCCAATACAAATCGAGCAGGATCTAAGGTTTTCCAAGTTTAACAAACTGGTGAGTCACACAGAGCACAACGTAAGATCATTCTGCGACATTCGTAAACAAAATTGCAGACGACCCACCGCCAAAACATAAAGAAAAATACAGAATTTAGAAAAAAAGGATCCTCAAAACATCAAAAATCCAATTACAGAATCAGAGAAAGTGTGTGTACGTGTACGCGCGTGAGAGAGACGAGTCTGAGAAGAGAAGAAGACAAGGCTCCGATTCATTCCGCTAACCTAGTTGTCAACTACCCTACCCACGTCCCTCCCCCCTTTGGTCATACCTAATTCAGAGCGATTGGGAATTTGGGATTCGATTTGGTTCAAGAAGCGATCTTTTATTTTCATATAATATTATATCAATATGTTCATAAAATTTAATAAATTCATATTTTTTTAAAAGTTTGTTGACATATTTATATGAAAGACAATTGATTATATATTTATATAGAAAAATTAAATATACTCAATCTTTCTAGAACCCTTCTATCATAATATTTGGGATTGAAATTAAACTCATATCTCATTATTAACTTATTAAGACACAATTAAAACAATGATTATCTATCCTTATAATCATTTATAAGTGAATTGAATACTATTGTAAAAAAATGAGAAAATTGGGATGGTGATTCACAAAATTTAAAATAATATAAATACGATATTTCAAATTTTATAAATTATACATTTAGTATCTTAAATTTCAAAACCATCCAAAATGACCATAATATAGTAGCTTTCGTCTTTTTTGTGTAACTAATTGAAACATAATCTTTACATATTTCAAAGTTATAAGTCAAATACAAATTATAAATCCATTTAACATTAACAATTGTTAGGACATAATAGGGCTATGACAAGGTAAAATATTAATTCCTAGAAAACTCAAGGTGAAACATGCATCTTCAGAGTTCAGAAATAAACTACATTATAATGATCAGGACTGTGAGTGTAAGAAGCCATTGCTGTCTAATTGCACTCGTGGTTCTTTAAACAGAACACTGCTCAAAATTTGTGCTTGTACGGGTCGAATATCGGGTTCATCCAAACGATTTTCACTTTCGATATCACTCGAAAAACCACCATTTTTCTTCAAATTCTGCTGAAGAACTTCTGGGAGTAAATGAACACTTTGGTCCTACAAAAACGCCAATGAGAAAATTTAACAAGTTGTAGCATCAACTATTGCTCCAAATCCCTCGAATCACTTGCACAAAGATGCGAAATAAATGAAAAACAAACGATGTCAATCAATCAAAATGTGGCAAATTACTCGAGCTAATGTAACATGAACATATTTCCTCATGTTGCATAAACAAAAATTAATACCACTTTATACAGGTCATGGAAATAAAAAATTACGAATTTCCTTAGTTCATATGTATAGAATGCGTAGACTCAAGACAACTTACAACAATTCTCTTTCTCCAGTGACTTGTTGATCTGACTTTACAAGCAAGTACTTCATCATGGCTTTGTGAAAACAAGTTCTCTTCCAGTTCCTGAAGCTTTCTATCGACTTCGTATGCTTCAATGTAACGGTATCGCTGTCATATTGGAAAAATTATGACTTAACGATGCAATACACACAAGCTGATCGAAAAAAAGATCTACAAACAAATATTGAGTTACAATCTCTTGTATTCTTAAAAGTAGTGGGCTGACTTGCGATCATAAGCAAGCAGAAAATTAGATCTGAAGTTAGATAAGGCCAGCGAAATAGAAATACTAAGAATCATATGCCCAAGAGAGACATACCTGAAGATAAAAAACAACAAGAAGGCTTCCAGCACTGGATGATGGGTCAACTGTTGCATATTCAAGCAATGACTTATGAAGATGCTTCTCCTCATCTGAGTTCCAGGACAACTCAATCATCCGATCTACTAAGTTTCTTCTGATGCAAAGACAACAAATCTCAGTAACCAGTGCCTCCAACCAGATTAGCCAATCGTCACAATAGTTTGTTTCATTAAAATGCGGATTGATCATATTCTTATTCTTGACTTTTTCACAGATCTTTCTTTGATACATAAAAGCTTCCGTCAAAAGCCCACATTCCACCCAAGTACGAACAGCAGTGATTGCTTCCTCAGGAGAAGCAGATGCTACACCCCAGTCTAATCCTGAGCATCGTAGCACCATAAGAGCTGCATCAGGATTTTGTCTCTCTAACAGCACCCGAGAAATTTTGGGGTGAATATCAGGGCTCGCTATTTCAGGAAGAAGACGAATGGCTTCCTAACAGTAAAACAACATATGGAGAAAATCAGTGCATACAATCCTGTTATCCAGATAAGCACATGGGAAATTTTGAAGTAAACCACTCTCTTCATGTTAATGGCTATGCCACACATTCGAACTAGCTGCAAATGAAAAAAAGGTCTGCAGATTCACATATTAGGATAATTTGTAGCAGTTCTAAATAAATTTTGCACATGAGTAAACAGCAGAGGTCAGTATTCAAAGGGAAACCAATGACATTAGCGAAATAGTATTAACAGATTAAGCAGCTTAAATATCTCTATCCAGAGTCTAACGTCAGATCTTAACCATAATTTGTTTTACCTGAAAAATAGACTAGGATAATGAAATTATCTGAAAAAGGTAAGATATACAGACAAATGCACTACCTTCAGAGCTACGTCAGTGCAGTCATCTAGAAGGAAAAAGATGTAAGATTCCAAGATAGAGTGCCTTCTTATTCCAAAGGCAACAGCAAAATCATCAACTACATGTCTCAAATCCTCAGAAGTCACTCTCCAGTAGCAATCAAAAATAAAATACACAAACTACAGAAAAAGTTAAGGAAAAACATGAAAAATGATCACAAAACATGTCCACGTATTTAAAGGATACTATAGCTTGCTTGGAAACCACTAGATCAGAACTTCCTTGTAGAAAAAGTAAGTCTACGGCCCTTCGAATATCAGCAAAGGGATATGAACCCCCCATTCCATTAAGTTTAGAGACAAAATATGAATTGTTTCCACCTTTCATTAGTGAGCACATTGCTTCATCTCTGTCAGCATACGTTTGAGAAGAATCAAGATTTCTAAGTGCATCATCAATAAAAAGAGTTGATGTACTCTGCTCATTTGACTTCAAAATATGGCTCATTGAATCGGGCCATGCTTGCTTATTTGCTGCAGATTTCCTTTCAGATACTGAAACTTGCCATGAAGCCATATCAGGATGCCTCGAACTCATATTTGCCAAGAATTGATGTGAAATGCACCATAACATAATCTCCAAGTGCTGATTAGAAAACAATAAATGAATTACGTCAACCTTCATAGCAGATATATGCAAGGTGAAACTCTTAACTATTTAACAGTTAAATAGCAAACAATTTCCCGCATAAATAGAATTAATCCATGGCAACCATATAAGCCAAGATTTTGGACACTGTTTTACATCCTAAACATTTTTTTCTGTGGAGCTATTAATTAAACAGGTTTCATTAAACCCCTCAGTGGTTAAGATAAGATTCAATCAAACCAATGTATGCATAAAATAATGAAAATTAAACTACACTTAAACTGATTACCCAATGAACAGAAGCCAGTTCAGCAATTCGAAATGAAAAACAAGACAATTATTGTCATCAACTGTACCTGTTTTGTCTTTAAGATACTGTCATTGAGATGATTCAGGTCCTGCAGCATTTCTGACACAGAGCCTCTGAATGATGATTCCAATACTCCAAGAACACTGGACAAACCAGCTAGCTTCGAAAATATTTTAAGAAGCACATTCATTTCGCTTTTCATCTCTTGAACAGGAAAATTATCTATCACAGATGTTAAGCCGAAAAACCTCTATGGCATAACTAAGTGAAAAAATTATAACATGCTCGAGGCTTCCGATTTTAGGATACATTTCACCTGAAGATCTTTCAAGATTCTCGTAAATGTCCACCGGCACCAATCTACGACAACCTTCTCATCGAGCAAGAATGCAATAATGGGATCACTGGAAACCGCCCCTTCATCCATACACACATCTGTCACATCTGTGAATGTCTATGAAGGAAAAAAAAATGTAGAAAGTTCATATTTGACACAGTTAGAGTTGGTTAATTGATGATTTTATCAAGTACTGGATAAAAAAACGATACTTGCCTCCTGATGTTCACTATAGTTTTGCTAATTCTATTCAACAAAACAAGAGTAAGTGCTAAGACAGAAAATGGAGCAAGCAAGCATATCATCAGCAGAATAAAGATATGAAAAGGATACAGTGGCAAATAAGAGAAACTAGGTTATTCTCTAACGAGACATCAAACAGAGAATAAAGCCTCTGAACATCTGCAATCTGCTGATTATCACTAATTTCTTTGTTATTCAATCCTTGATCTCGCGTCTCGGGAATAAGGCCGGCTTCAACACATTCATCATAAAGTCTAAGAGGCAGCTCATCTCCGCCCTCTGGCAAGGGAATTCTACATATGGGGCAAACCTCGCACCTCCGGCAACAGTCATCGCATAAAGCAGCATGACCACAGGAATCAAGAACTCTTTGGACGCAACTGCTGCATCGCCTCAAATCTCTCGTGGCTTTACATGTCTCCACTTTAGCCTCATTGCAGAGTTCTATTGGATCAATAGACGCCAACCGGAGCAATGCCTGGTAAAAAACAGTTGCAGCAGCTCCAATGAGTAGAAGGCCAAGAAAAAAATTAATGAACAGAAGAAGATACAAGTGAGATGGACTCAAGCAGAGGTTGAGCAGATACGTACCTGGGTCAGCGCGGGAGTCGGTGCGCCGGTAACCCGGCCAGCCATTTCGCCGGAGATATATTGGAAAAAATTAAAAAAATCGAAGACGAAAAATGGGCAGATTGGGACTCTAGGGTTTGGATCGGCACACGACAGAGCAGTCAACCTCAATTAACGTAAATGTCAGTGAGACATCTTATTCAACTATTTTGAATAAATCCTTATATTTATTTTAAAATTAATTAAAAATAATTAACGATAAAAAAGGTTCCCTACCACATTGCCGTCAGCCCCCTAACGTGTATATAAATCTTTAATTATTTTGTGTAATTTAAATATTAAATCTAAAAAAAATATTATTACTTAATTTGAATTAAACTGACAAATAATGAAACAACATATTCCTTTAATTGATTTGTTAAGTTCACCTTTTAAAGGTGTGACGAGGTATATAATTACGAATTTTTAAATATATTTTATAAAATTATGGTATTATAATAATAATTAATCTAAAAATATTAATTATTTTTATATAACAAATAATAATAAATACAATCATATTATAATTATTAACATTAATGTTAAATAAATTATTTCTTAAATTATCATCATATCACAATTAGTTTTAATAATTATAATGAAATTGTGATTTTTATCAATGGATTCATCGCAAATTTGATTTGATTTATTTGTTTTGTTTGTGTATATTAAAATATTACGATCTAATTATCGTATCACAATTAACCACACTTTTAATCGAGAAACCAAAGGAACACAATAATTCAATTTGAAAACATGTTTAAAGAAAGTGCTTTCCATAATTGATATTTGTTTACTTTCTAGAAAGAAACCTAGGAAATATTTGTCATAATTAATTCCTTAAAATATAATGCCGAGCCGAGCCGAGCCGAGCCGAGCCGATACGAGCCAAAAAGTGCAGTAATTTGGAATGAAACCTCCGCCTCCAGGCCAAAACCTTACCCATATCTTATCTATCTCTCTGTATCTCTTCTTCTGTTCCTTCAAGTCCCGGTTTCCGTATTTTCTCTTTTTCTTTCCAATTTTCCCGACAACGCCCAACCCATTTGAATCAGATTCCACGCTCTTTCCGATTGCTTTTCACGTTGATGCAGAACTTACCCATCTACACTTCTATCCCTTTCTTGCCTCAATGACGAGGAGGTGCTCGCATTGCAGTCACAACGGCCATAACTCTAGAACATGTCCCAATAGAGGGGTCAAGCTTTTTGGGGTCCGATTGACAGATGGGTTTATACGAAAGAGTGCTAGTATGGGTAATTTGACCCATTACGCCGGCGGCGGCGCCGTTAGCGCAGGAACTGCAGGTCATCAAAACGGGGTTGCTCATGAGTCTCCTGGTGAAACTCCAGACCACCCATCTGGTGGATCCGGTGCTACCGATGGTTATGCTTCTGAAGATTTTGTTGCTGGTTCTTCATCCAGCCGCGAAAGGAAGAAAGGTTGTAAATTCTTCTCCTTCTCTTTTTGGTGCTCTCAGATCTTGTCAATTTAGGGATTGCTTGTAATTTTTTGATAAATTGGATCGTAAAATTCACATGTTGAGATCAAGGATATGGTCGTTTGGATTATGTTTTTTCATATTCTTAGATAGTTTTCTGAACAAGCTTTACCTACAATATATGAGTAACAATCTTCCTATTAATTTTTTCCTTTTCAGTGAAGAATTAAACGAAACGTTTCCTATATAGTGTTTTTTGCAGCTGATGATGTGTATTTGTATGTGAAAATTATATAATCCAAATCTAGATTGTAGATTTTTATGTTAGATTATGCCAAGCCCTTTGTGCCATTGTCTAAAGTACACTCCATGAACCATACCTAGAAATTTTTGTCTGATTTTAGCAGTTTTCGTCCAACTTATTCCCTTGGAATGCTGATAAAGAAGAAAAGAGTGCTGAAGACTTATGGTCAGTTGCAAGCTTATGAGATGAAAATCTTGAACTGCAATAAAATAAATCTTCTGGGGCGAAAGAAGGGCAATTTTATGTATGAGATTGTTAAATTTTGTAGGTTATAAAATGTATTCAAGCCTTTTATTTTGAGTTGGTTCTCGGCATTGAAGAATTGAACTGTTTCCGAAAGCATTTTTTCGAGTTAGATTATCTGAAACTAGTATCACTTTTGTATCATCCGACATTATTCTCTATTTGGATTGTTGTAGTCATCATCTCAAATGGTTTTATTTGAACTGTTATTTTGCTTGTTTCATCAGTCAGTTGCTTTATTATCTCTGCAGGTGTCCCATGGACAGAAGAGGAACATCGAATGTTTTTGCTTGGCTTACAAAAGCTCGGAAAAGGTGACTGGCGTGGCATTGCTCGTAACTATGTAGTTTCTAGAACACCAACTCAGGTTGCTAGCCATGCACAAAAGTATTTCATAAGGCAAAACAATGTATCTCGGAGGAAAAGACGGACAAGCCTCTTCGATATCGTGGTGAATGAGGTAACCACTTTTACGATTTATATTCTACTTGAATATAAGATTTAATCTAACCAATCGTGCATCTCGTTTTCATACAGTCGTCAGGTGACACTCCGGTGGACTTGTTCCCAGTGAATCCTCCTCAAGAAGAAACAGAAAAAATCATCCCTCTTTCACCTGTGGCTATGGAAGAAGAATGTGAATCCATGGAGTCAGCAAACTCGAATGATGCAGAGATGACAATGTTTATGCAGCCCGAAAGCTCACAGTTTCCTATCCCGATTGTTTACCCCACTTATGTCGCTCCAATGTTCCCTTTGCCTATCGGATCAGTCCCATTCTGGGCAGGCTTCCATCCTACAGAACCTGAACCTGAACCTGAACCTGAACCTGAACCTGAACCTGAACCTGAACCTGAACCTGAACCTGAACCTGAACCTGAACCTGAACCTGAGCCTAGTAAAGAGGAAGCTCATGAGGTACTGAAACCAACAGCCGTTCATTCTAACTGCCCAATCAATGTGGATGAGCTCGTTGGCATGTCAAAACTGAGTCTCTTTGGTGACGATGCTCCGTCTACTCTGTCACTTGAACTACAAGATGGTTCCGGATCAACACGACCTTCTGCGTTCCATGCTAATAATCCGAGTTCTGGGAGTTCTTCTAGTCACAATCCAATCCATGCTGCTGTTCAGAAACAATGTTGCTAAAGAATAAGTAAACAGAAGCTGTGATTTTAGTTGTAAGGTTATGGAAGTAAAGTTTCTAGTGTTCTCTTATGTTTCATTGTGCTGCTTTGTAGTATATATAATATACCTGCTGTGCATATATGCCTTGGCTTGTAAGATTTTATCTCCTTCATGTACTGTGTTTATGTTATGAATATATAGGTGGATGTTTATCAAAGTAAAGAAACATACCCTACTAAATCCGGAAAAGACAATCTAAATTACAATATACAAAATATCTTATACACCTAACTTTTACATCTAATTAATAAGGTAGATATATTTAATGATACTAGTTGAATTAGTCATTGAATTAATATCTCATTATCTATATGAATATTTGTCTTCCACAAATATTCATATATTTTGCCTATAAATAGGATTGATTTGTGTCTTATGAAGACACACAAGAATATTGAAGGTATGAGTATTATATTTATGATCATAGATTAGTATTTATCTTATTCCAAATTTTTCGAATCGTTTTATTTATAACACGTTATCAGCACGAAGCTCTATTACATTTTATCTTTGATATTGATATTTCTTTCCTAACTTGCTCTTAGAACATTGAAGATAGCATAATGTCTAATCTAGTAAAACTTGAATTTGTGGCACTTGACATTACGGGAAAGAATTATTTGTCCTGGATTCTAGATGCTGAAATTCATCTAGATGCGAATGGTCTGGGAGACACAATCAAACAGGACAATAAACTTCTAAACAGGATAAAGCAAAAACAATGATCTTTCTTCATCACCATCTTCATGAAGATTTAAAAACCGAATATTTGACAGTTAAAGATCCATTTGTGCTTTGGACTAATTTGAAAGAAAGATATGATCACCAGAAAACTATCATTCTTCCAAAA
>RWGZ01001495.1:0-50508 GCA_009725065.1 Utricularia reniformis
TCATTCATTAATTTACAAGGCGTATCAAACTATTGTTCCACTTGGATCTTTGCGCTTCACTGATTTGTCTTAAATTATTGGAATGGCCGGTGACCGGAGCTCCGGTGTTGGGTCGCCGGAAATTGAGAAAAAAGGGAAGAAAAGGGCCAAGGATTGTGGAACGAAGCACCCGGTTTACAGAGGTGTCAGAATGCGTAGTTGGGGTAAATGGGTATCTGAAATCCGGCAGCCGAAGAAGAAATCGCGCATTTGGCTGGGAACTTACCCTACGCCGGAGATGGCGGCGCGGGCACATGATGTAGCTGCTATGAGTATTAAAGGAAGCTCAGCAGTTCTCAATTTCCCACATCTCAGTGAGTCTCTACCACGACCAGAATCTCAGTCACCGAGAGATGTACAAGCCGCAGCGGCGAAGGCGGCGGCGATGGAAGAGGTTTTCAATCTTTCTGTATCTCCGGCAGATTCCACATCATCAACTACGAATTCCACCGCTCCTTCTTCGCCTAGCTGTGAAGCCGTTAACGCCGAGCTCGGTGAGATAATTGAGCTTCCAAGTTTGGAAGGGAACTATGAGTCTAAAAGCGAGTTTGCGGTGTTTGACTCCGGCGATGGGTGGCCGCAGCCGCCGTGGTGGGCCTTGGATAAAGACTTCTGTGAGTACTTTTCCGATCAAATTGACGGAGCTGGGAATTCTATCACATGCATTTTCTAGATATCTAATTCACCTTGCTTAATTATAAATTATGTATATGTGGTGTGTGCCTTGTGCTTTCCTTATTTTACCTAATAATTATTAAATTTAGATATTTAATTGGATTGTGCATAAGTTTTTTAATCCTCTTTTTTTAACATAATTAATTTAAGAAACCTAATTATATAAAACAATTTACATATACTTAAATTTGTGAGTTATTACTAATAACATGTTATATTTATTAGATATTTTGTAAGAATTTATACTTTGTTGTTAATTGTTTATGTAAATATATTTTCGGATAATTAAAAATTATTCAAATGGGAACCACTTCATTTATGAGGAATAAAGATGCTAATAATTAGTTGCAAACCCTTCTTTCCCGGTTGGCTCGATGGTCTCGTGGTTTGTTAGTTGGATGTCGTGTTTCCCAAAGGCTATTAAATGAAAATATGTTAGACAATATGATAATTTCAATTTTTTTATTCATAATATTAAATTTATTTAAAAATACATAAAATAAAATAATGTAACTAGTTTTAATGTTAAATTTGATTCTTGCAAACAAAATTGTCCTAATATTTTACGCAATTTATATTTTGTGTTATTTTTAATGTTGTTGTAATAGTTTGGAAGAAAATAACATTTTATATTCCATGATGTAATGAATAACATATTTCCGTTCAAAAAAATATTTATTTCTCATAATATAAACTCCATATTAAGTTATTCAAAATTTGGAGATTTTTAAATTTATATATTTTATCTCAAAAATAGTATAAACTAATTATATAAGTTAATATTATTAATTTTAATCATTGTTGAAGAAATCATGTTATTACTCATATAAAATACGCAAACCATAAAATCTCAACAATATAATGTACTGAATATGAATTTTTATTTAATGATAATTAATTATGGTTATAAATATCAGACACCCGACATAAAATGTTTAAAACATTATAGGTATTTTTTATATAATGGTAAAATTTGATAATAACACTAAGTTATTTAAATAATTATGTAAAATAAGAAAATATAAAGTTGAAAATTTATAATAATTTATGAGTGACACGCATTTTAATCCTCATTGTTTCCTAGTTTTAATAAATTTAGTTCATATAATTTGTTAATTTTGGTAATTAAGTTCTCTAAAATTTTAGCATTTCAAAATAAGTCCCCATAATTTAGACGTTTAGATCAAAACAATTCTCAAAGATTTGTATATGACATAATTGGTCGTCATAATTACTTGATTGTGGTAATTATGGTGCTCAAAGTTTAAATAGTTAATTTCAGTTCGATAAGTTTGGTGTATTTGACAAATTCAGTACCAAACGATAATGATCTTCAAACTTTGGGTTGGTAAATTAAGTCTCCAGAATGTGCATTTAGTATATGTAATCGACATTATTCGATATACCAAACGTAATAGTATATCGATTCGTACCATAACGGAACTTTTGAGTGATATGAAAATCAAACAAGTTAATATAGTCGAGTTTAAAATTAAATCATATCAAGTTTCCTACGGGTTATAGTTCGAACCAGATGAACTGACCAAGATTTGTACGATTTTAAATTTCTAACACTAACGGTAATCTTAACAATGTTAAAATTGGTCGGGACTAATTTTTCCAAAATATACGAACTTTGATGATTGATTTTGCCACTATATGTAAACTGCGATGATTGATATTGTTATAATAAAATTTTTGAAAATATATTTTGCCAATTTGAAGATTAAATTTACCACATTTTACAAATATAGATAATCAAATTTACAAAAAATATATAAAATATATAAATTAAAGCAGTTTTTTAAAATATGAATATCAAATTTACCCAAATCACCAAATTATGGAGATTAAAGTACTCATTTTCTCAATAATTTATCCTAATAAAGTATTTGTAAAAAATTGTTTGGTTTGGAAGGCAGGAATTACTTTGTCTGAAATTTGAGTCTTTATTACTGACATTAGACGGACAGCCATTCATTTCGATCTTTATCCTTTAGGTGAGCTGTATATATGTTGCTCAGAGAATGGGTAGGCTAATAATCTTGTTAAGGTACTTAGGATTGATGCCTCGGGCGATCATGTACTTCTAGCCCTTCTTAGATTACTTTAACATTGAGAATAATGCAATGTTTTTATTCTAGTTTGGAATTACATACCGGTCCGAACTGGTATGAGCAGTATGATCGGTATACCGGTTGGTATACCAGTCTGTACTAAATTTTATATTTAAAAATAATAATATTTAATTATTTTTTTGGGATCAGATCCGAAAAAACCCGGAAATCGACCCTAATACCCGGTACCGGACGGTACGAAAAAAAATACCGATATCGAGCGAAATTTGACGTACCGGACAGTAGGTATACCGTCCGGTATGAAAACACTGAAATAATGTAACAATAAAATATATGATTTTAAACAAGATCCTTGGATTGGGTACCCCTCAACTGGTCGATATGTATAAATCGAGAGATATGTCAGATTCAGTTCTCAAGTTACGAAGCGATCCAAATTATAGTCCATAGAAGGCATGTAAGTTGAGCGACAGACATAATGAGCGGATCATAGGAGACAATCTACATTTTTCAAGTGGTCGCAAGGTTGAGTCTTGCCCTGTGTTCGTGATTTCACGAGAGATAAGGTTGATCTATGGTGTGGGGGCTAGCAAATGTGAAGACATCTAATAAGTACAAATATTCTAAAGTAAGGACAATATTACCCTCCCAATTATCAATAAATACGGGGGAAGATCTAAAGAAAGACACATTTTGACTACGTTGCCCGAGTACCGAGATACTCGTGCAGGATTTTGGGGTACGAGGTGCAACGATTTAAGAAATATCCGATTTATTATGCGTCAAATTCAATATATTAAAATAATGAATATAAATATTTGAAATTTTCAAAATACACAAATTTGTAAAAAAGTAATGAATTTAAAAAAAAATTACGAATGAAATATGTAATTCTTAATTCACCTTTATTAGTTTCTTATTCCCACCGCCTTCTAGTCATCTATACAGTTCTTTTTCCCACCCACAAGAGTTTCTGCACGACTTTTTATTCCACTTTCATTAACAATAATTTTTTTAAAAAAAATATATATTTGGGTGTGTAAATTCGCACACCCACTCACCTAACATGCACCAGGTGCGTGAAATTTTTAAATTTCAAACACCAGTACAATATGACATTTTCACCTTAGAAGACTTAAGACACCTTTGGTAATTTTTGACTTGGATGCTGACATTCTACTTAGGCTTCATATTGCAATAATTAATATCCTTGTAATAATGAGCTTCTTGTCAATGTTATCACTTGCTTTCACTAGTGAAAACTCGCCAAGAGATTTATCTCTCGTTGCCGTAGTTTTTTCTTAATTTATTTGGGGTTTTCCAGATAAATCTCGTGTATCCGGTATATTGAACGATAACATAAAGTCGAAACACTTAAACTAAATCTAAAACTCATTCCCTTTCTTTAAATAAGAACCTTGAATACCCATCTTTAGGACCTCAATATATTTATTTTAAAAATATAAGTTAGTGATATTAGAATTGGAAAATATCCATTACCCTATAAATATTTTTAAAAACCATATACAAATATGTTATTATAAGTAAAAGGTTTAGTTTAACCTTTTATAATAGTGTTTATTTAGCTTGACATCTATATTTATACATTTATATGGAAATTCTTCTAATCACTTTGAGTCTATCTTTTCATGATACCTAACACGATTCGCGATTCGTAGTAAATTATTGTTTAGAGAAGCATGGTAAATTCGTTAAAGATCAGCAAAATTCATTATTATAATAATTATTTCCGATCAAATTCGTTAATATATCATATATGACTTGTATGAATGAAATCATACGTAAATCTTTTTGATATATTATATGATTTGGCATGATATGTTTTTCTTTACAAATCTTTCGTTCGAAAACAGCGTCTCATAATATCGAGCCTATTCACAAGTATTTTTTTTGTATTTGGTAGTCTGTCCTCACGAAATACCATTATCGATCAACTCGATATCTCTATGATTACCTCATGTCGAACCTAAGTGATCAATATCTCATATCTCTACACTCAATATAATCTATATATAAAGATTTTCATTAATATATTTTGTATTTCAATTATACTTACATTTATTAGTTAATGGCACTTCACCAATATTAGGGGTCTAAATGAAGTGAGTTGATTCGCGTACCTTTGTATCCAAGCCGATCAACCTCGAGTTTGAAGTGATTTTTTAGAACAGAGCCGATCTTGGTTCGAGTTCGAATTCTTAACGAATCGAATCTAGAACCTCAAAGTTTATAGCCAATTCAGCAAACCAGTTCGCAAGATAAAAATATTATAATATTTACATTAATAGCATAATATATATTAATATATAATTTATATATTCATATAAATATTATTATTAATTATTTCTAACATTTAATTCAAAACCGAGCCAAACCCAAAGCTCGGTTCGAACATCAACCGAGTTTTATATATTTCGAGCCGAACCGAACTTTAAAAAACATTTACTTCAGCTCGGTTAGTTTCGTGTACAATCCTAACATATAACTACACTTATATACTAGTAAAATGTAATTATTAAAGAGACATAAATATAACAGGTTAATAGTTCAATTGGTATTTTTATATATTTAATAAAAAGCATTATCTCACTTATTTGATATTCAATGTCATTTCATCGATTTATAACAACAATAATTCATTTCTTTTTGAAATATCTGTTAAATGTTTTTACTATGAACAATTTTGTAATATAGATTGATGATAAAACAATCATAAAATTGATCAATATAAGTAACATATTGCGTCTGGTCGAAATTACGATGGGAGTGTGCACAGATATAACGTATAAGGGGAGGAGACCACATCGTAAAAGACTCGAACAAATCATTTACTACGGTACTCATTTCCTCTTATAAACCAATCCAAACCACATTCATTTTTTAATGTTGGACAATATCATATTTAAACACACCCCCTCATGTCAAAATACCTGACAAACTTAGACTTGTGAATTGAAATAAATCGGACTTTCCCGGTATTCATAATCAGAATTTTGACTGAACCAATTCCGATATCATGTTGAAATTATAGAGTCTGACCGAAATTACGATGTGAGTGTGCATGGATATAACGTATAATGTGAGGAGATCACAGGTAAAAGACTTGAACAAACAATTATTATGGTACTATTTCCCTTTTATAAATCAATCCAAACCACATTTATTTTTCAATGTGCGACAATATCAAAACATTCAACTGACCATATGCATCTCACTAAATCTCATCATAGTAAACTGACAATTCAAACTATATATTTGCAAATTTCACAATATTTTTTAATTTTTTAATTGAACTTTTCCAAGAAAAATTAAACCTTATGGATGTTTTCGCATTTGGAGATCACAGCTGAATTTTGCAAAGTTTGAATACTAATTTTGTAAAAAAATGGAAAATCAAACTACTCTATAAGAAATTATAAATCAATTTGATCAAAATCATTAAACATTCAGGATTATTGCACCATTTTCTCTAATTTGTTGTTAAGATGTGAATTCTCGTTATTCGAACATATATCTTGTGCATTGATATTGATTCTTCGGGTTATCATTTTATTCGTTGAATATCCTTTTAAGAAGTGAACCGTAACAAAACTCATCCCATTAGAAATTAGGGGTATGCGTGGATCGGATAACCGACACGATCACCAATTTTTCGACTCGATCTGATGGATACGGATCGGAAAAATGATGATCCAAAACCGATCTGCAATAGTGGATCGGTTTGCTGATCGGTTTACGAATCGATTTACGGATATCATAATCTTTATTTTTGAATTATAATTGATAATAAAAAAATTATCAATGATCAACAAAAAATGTTATTTATTTGTAAAACATTACACTTACAACCAAAAAACGTATATTCGGAATTTTCAAATTTTCATAAATTAAAACTTGAATTCATTACTAGTATTGAATTAAATCCAAAGCATGTCCACAATTAATGATTTTTCTTCAAAGTACACTAAATCTACAAAAAAATAAATCTAATTCAGATAGATATTTATAATCAAACATTAAAAAGTAAAATCAATATTAAAATTAATTACATTTATATAACGTTATAAAATGTATGATAGTATCTAATTTATTAGATCATATAAATTTCAAAAATCAATATCTAAGATTGATTAATTGATGTTCTTACATATCAGTTATTTTTGCAAAATAAGAATAAAATATAAAACGTTAATATTAACGAAAAAATAAGTATCACACCAAATGATATATATATATACATGTTTCAAAATCCTCTAAATTTTCTAAGCATATATCAACACAAATTGGCTCATTATATAATATAATAATAAATATCGGATCAGATATGGATTTTCAAAAATTTTATTCGACCCGAAGCCATATACGACCCGACCCGATTAAATATTTACAGTTCGGATATTTGAAAAATCGTTTATATTACGGTTCACTTACTTTAGATATTCGGATAATCGGATTTTCATGTATATCTCGTTAATTTATATTATTTAATAATAACAAATACACATATTTGATAATCATATACGACCAAAACAGTCGGCAAGTTATATGAATGTGGTGTACGAGCAGCCACATCAACAAATAAAACAAATTTAATAAAAAATAATGAATTAAATATCATGAATTTAATAGTTTTGTCTTTTATTTTATATTTTCTTATTAAACAAAAAGAAGAAAAGTCACTAAGTCAGAAACCTATTTATTATGCTTCTCTGGCATAGGGGCTGCCTTTAGATATTTGCCGATTTTTTATAGAATTGATGGATCCAATCAAATAGTAAAAAATAATGTATTTAATTTGGACCGTGCGCAAATTTTATTTCTACATTTTAATATTTTTTGTAATTTTGATTCCAAAATTTTATAATTATGATAATTGTGATTGTTATATATTAACATTTAATCCACATACTTTGTATTTTGTTGTAAAGTAGCTCCCAAAGTTTACTATTTATGACATAGTAGATCTCCGAAAGTTTTCAATTTTAATAATTAAGTTATTCGAAAAAATCAAATTTCAAAAATTAATTTTTATCACTTTGGTTAAGTTTATGTGAGTTAATATTTAGTTAAAAACTTTAGAGACCAAATCTAATGAAACTACGAATGTTTAGGGATTGAATGAATCATTTTCATGTCTTTGTACTAATTATATTTTTACAATATGTTTACTTTCATATAGTTCAAACCCAATCAATCTTACTATTTTTCACTAAATTATATATTGAATTTTATTGGATTATTATTTTCTATTTAAATTTTACTTATTTTTTTATCACAACACAAATCTTCAATATTAGAGATATAGTTTGTGTCGTGATTGTATTTTGAAAATATATTGTCATTCTTAAAATGAATTTTGGATTCGTTTATAAAACGCCTCAACTTTTTTCATTCTTATTTTACATAATAATTTCAAAACGCATCATGGTTTTAAGTTTTAACGCAAAACGATCCCGAACACACATTTTGAAATGTGGAATACATTCTAATAAATATATGACCAAAATATCATCCCCAATTTAAAGCATGTTCTTATTAATGTTTTCATATCGGATTGGTATACCGTCAATCGTCAAATTTCGGACAGTGACAATATTTTTTTGGTACTGCCTGATACCGGGTATTATAGTCGATTTCCTGATTTTTTCTGGTCCACCCTAAAAAATTAATTAAATATTTTATTTTTTAAATAATAAAATAAAATTTTGTACGGACCGGTATACCAGTATGAAAACATTGGTTCTTATTTTTTCCAAGGTTTTGAATTTAACTATCATTACCTTTTTTGTTATATATGTAAATATTATTTAATTAATACTTGATTTTCAAATACTGTGGATCACATGACTCCTCGTCGAGGTGTACTGTATCATATAATTGATTTCCGACGAGCACCATGCTATACTGGTCCAAATGAGTTATTCAATTACAATCATTGATCTCTGCGTACGGTGATTGAAAGAACGTTTGGAGTTTGGAAGAAAAATATTCATATTTTAGTTGATATGTCGTACAACCTAAAATTCAAACATTAGGTGGCTTTGATTCCAGCAACAATGGCTATACATATATTTCTTTGTCATTTAGATGTTTCTAACGATGACTCCAAGTTTGCCGAATGTGAAACAAATCAATAAAAAAATAAAGAACAATACAACGAAGAAGTTAGGAGCCGATGACAATCAATTTGATATTACAATGGACACACTCAAATATTAGATCACCAAGATATGTGGAGGGTGTACTGCTATTATGCTAGACTATCTAGACGATATTGAAATTTAAGTATGTTAATTTATGTTTAAGATGAGTTTGATATATTTCAATTTAAAGAAATTTTCTTTTCTATAATTAGAACGGTAAAATAATATTTTAATATTCATAATATATTATATAAATACATTTTGACAATTAATTCTGAAAATACATTTAAATTTTCATAATACATACATAACACATCTTTAGTGGTATTGCATAATACAAATAGATGCTATTCGATTTCTTTTATTATTTATGATTTTCAGAATTTCAAAAATGATATTGGATTGGAATTTCGTGATTTTAGCAAATTTAAACATCATTCTTTTAAATTGTATTTATAGTTCCCAAATTTAGAGTTTTGATAAATTTGATTATTACAGTTTTAAATTTTGAGAAATATATTTATTAGAATGATGAAACATATCATATAAGACTCATTGTCATAATTACAAAACTGACATATATGAAAATATGAGTCCCCTTAATTTGGGCAAATGTTGTCCTTAATGTTAACGTCATTAAGAAACCAACATTGGGGTTGTGCCATTCTTGAAGCCGATGTTGACTTCGTCACTTTTCTCCGATAAATTTTCATGGATGAAAATATAGTAGATGTGGACAATGTTGTTTAAGGCATACCCATTCGTTGACTATAGGTGGCTAGGCCTAACTGATCCTCTGAATGTGAAATATATGTTTTGTACGAGAAAATGGTGCCTATGATCCCCAAAGTTTGATTTTATTGGCAAATTTGGTTTTTGCATATACAATCCTCAAACTTCGATTAGTTTACAAAATTCATCCTCATAGTTTACACAATTTGGCAAATTAGATTCTCAAAGTTCATTATTAGTCCCCAAAGTTTGAATTATACAAAACAAATCCTCATTATTTACGTTTAGTGGTAAAACGAGTCTATAAATTTGGGTAATTTGCCAAAATGGTCCCTAAATTTATTTAACAGCAGTTATGTTTAGGGTTTATGTGGGTTTGTCTCAAATCATAACTTTGGGGATTTCATTTGCTAAACATAACATTTATGACCATAATTGATAATTTTCCAAAACGTTGGAGATCTCTAACGGTGTCAGGGACGATTTTTGACAAAAATCTTGAATTATGAGGATAAAATACGTCATTGTTTTTATTTGAAGACTAAAATTGTCAAAATTGAAGACTTTAAGGGCTAAATTGTTAAATGTGATAAATATCAGGAACTATTTTTACCAAACTATACAAAAGACAATGACTTATTATGGCATACTACAATTTTGGAGTTCAAAATTACTAAATCTATCAACTATAAGGCTCAATTTGCTAAAACCTAAAAACCATGAGGACAATTTTTGCGCATTGCCTCTCTTGTACTACATATATTGTGTTTTGCAAGAATTAATAGATGTTTACAACCCGAACACTTATTCTCTCTTCACAAGTATCAATACATATATTTATTTTTTGTGTTGTTGCAGATATTGCACCTTTGAAATTTCATTCGCAAATTACGTCACGTTAGTTCACATTGGACGGATCACAATTGTTTGATTGGCACATTGTTCAATTGAATTTTTCGACTTATGTTAATATTGAATTTTTACATTTTGAATTTTTAATAATTTAAGTGCCATTAATGGTTCCGCATACTTCTTAAAGTGTTCAATTCAATGTAAAAACATTTGTATTGGTGTTCGAGCGGCCAATTAATATTTAACTTAAATTAGTATTGTTTACATCAAAGATGATCAAACTACATGTGGAAACTTATCCATCCTTTTCATCGAATTAAATTTTGCCACTTATTTATATTACATAAATAAAAATTTTCTTTTTAATGGACCGAAATGGAAAAATTATTACAACTTTTGTGATGGAGAGCTTATATTTCCAATTGTAATGCTGGCAAGTTGTACGGTTACGTTTAATCTATTACTCAAAATTTCTTTGATATTCGTTAATAATTATCTATTCTTGTACGTGTACAATGCACTCTTACATTTATATTTATTAAGTATGGAGATCGTTATTGTTGTCAATTTGCCATACTTGGATGGCGGTCGATATTGGTGTCGATCGATCAAGGATTGAAGCACGTAATACCGAAGGTGATAAAGAGACCGATCCGAAGATATGAGATGGAGTCAATCGATCGATGATCGAACTGGTGTAGGATATCGTCAATTATGAAATGACATATTGAAGGAACAAATATCATATCACATTAGTATATATAGACGCATACATAAAATTTGATTATGAAATATAATATATAAGGATATGATCAAATATTAAGAATATTTGGTAATTACATTAATTACTTCAATATTCTTGTATTCCAAATTTCCTCTTCGTGTATGTGATTTATTTTTCTCAAGTGATAGTGAATTTGGCCGTTACGCCGGTCACGTGATTTTCCAATTCCAGGTTTCCAAGTTAAATTTCTTGTGTCGTTGTTTTCTCTTTTGCTTTAAATCTTGAGTTCTACTTAATCCATCGAGGTTGTTCACACATGTGTTTAATCCCTAACAATATTTTGCGTGTAATCAATTTATTTATCATTATTTCAAACGTGTTCTTTTTTAAAATTAAGAAAACTGCTAAAAAACCATCTATCAGTGTAAAAATAATGCCACAACTTATATAATTACAAGATTGTGACATCAAAAGTATTCTTAATCTTTATTTTTTTTACCATTGGATTGTAGCAATGGGTTTTCCTTTATTTTAAGCAATCGATTTTCGATTAATGGTATTGTTCCTCAANAGATTTTTTCTTTTAGATATTAAATTGTTTATAAAGAGTTAAAAACATTTCATATAAAACTAACAATTGGGTACATAAAATTTCATAATTTTGATATTTAAGTGTCCAAAGTATACTGGTGACAAAACAAATAATCATATTTCGTTAAAATCATTACTCAAATTTTGGGAATTAAAGTATTCATACTGAAAAAAACATGTGGTTTCTCGTTCTCAAACTTCAAAAATTGGCTAATTTTAGTCTCTAACGGTGTTACAAATCTCCAAAGTTTGTAATTGGTGCGATTACATAAATTTTCGGTATTCTGTTTTTTTAGTTATTTCGGTGTTCAATTTTGATTTTTAAAAATTTCAGTATTTGATAATTGACCGAATATCAAATTTAGCATTTTATTTAATTTTAAAATTGTATTAATATTATAATTAAGTATAATATTATGGTTATTTTTTATTTTATTTAATTTAAAAAATTTTGGTATTTTCATTATATACCAAAACGATACCGTACAAAAAGCATTATTTTACCATATAAAATACATTTCTTTAGCAGCCCAATTGCGGTTCTACATTGCTGGGCCAAGTCTTATAATTGCTTAATATCATTGCTAGCCCATTTATACATTCGACTTTTATTTATTGATTTGAGTTTTCAATTAAATTTAATGATTTATCAAAAATATTGGAAGAACATCAATCATTTTATTACTCGGATTATGATGGATGTAACTGATCTTATTCACTACTAAACAAGTCATGATATCCAAATAAATGACAAAAATGAAGCTTTATCGAATAGAAATTGTCGACCGATATGTTATGTTGGGTATCGGTTGACATCCTAATGGTCAGTATCGACCGATATATAAAACCCGATATCGATCGACAGATTGCGTCGATCGACATTCAATAGGTCATCATTTTCAATCGCTAGGTTAAATCAATACATGCGTAATTGTGAATATTTGCACTATTCCTTAGAACAAGAAGTATTGAATTGAATATTTCTCTAAACTCTCTTGAATTTGAACATAGTATCAAAGCTCTGATGATATAAACGGATTGATTGCAACGCTAGGGAAGATTTTCCCCCACTGAAGTCGAGACCTTTGGGTCAATTGATTTCAGGCGAAACAAGAAATAGGGGTCGTTGTGTCTGTAACAACCAAACACCTCCATTATTATTTGCAACAAGTGTGCCACGGATGGGGAAATGCACACAGGCTCTACCCAAATTTTGGTGGTTTGAGTGCACCAAACTTCTGTTAAGAATGAAGATCGAGTGATAGTCAAAGGAATTGATCAGTGTGGATGATCGACTGAGGGAAACCTAACAAGAAGGGTGATGATCGACTTGATGGATCTCGTCGATCTAACAATGATATCGATCGGACGATTGTGATGAGTCTATTTGATATCGGTCGGATTTGACTTGGATCGGGATTCAAGAAAATCATAGGGGACATATATTTCTTAATTGACCCATGAAATATATAGAATAAGATATTAATATATATCTTGTTGGTTGTATATATGGAAGAAGATATTGAGATATATCTTATTGGCTGTATATAAAGAAGAAAATATTGAAATGTATCTTGTTGGTTATATATATATATATAAAAATATATGAACACATATTCTTGTGATATATATGGAAGAATATATGAAAATATATATTGTTAACTAGATATATGAAAGATGCGGTCAAAGATATGGAAATAGGATATTGCAGAATATTCGGTAGAATATTTCATAGATTAGATCCTAGTTGAAACTCTATAAATAGTAGTCTTATGAAGACAATATGAATCAATCAATCAATAGCGTATCATATTGTATCCCTATTCTTCTTGTGATGTGAGTTAACGACCGAGGTTTATCGGTCACGTGATTTTTCTCAATTTTGGGTTTTCACGTTAAATCTTGTGTCTTTTATCTTTCTTCATTTACATTCGGTTCTCATCACATTAATTTGATCTGACCCCGGATAACGGGAATTCTTCTCTTCTCCGATAAGAGAGAATTTTCCCAACAACTTAATGACGAATGATCATCAGAATACACTTGGTGGTTGGAATGCTCCTCGTCTCTTTAACATTAATGAATTTCATATAGAGATACATTAACATTAAATCTTGTTAGAATTTCTACATGTATAGGCTGCACTTCATTGTGATTTTTCAAATTTGATCTCTAATTCATTCTAGTGAAGAAAAAAATTGACGTAATTATTCACATATGGGTCGTAATTTGTCACTAAGAAAACCAAATCATCGCGTTCATAGAAATGGTACTTATCTCAATTTTCTTGCAAAAGTATTAGCACCTCTATAAGTTATTTTATTGAAATAAATTTCTCTGTATTTATTAAAGCCATTATTATCAGAATTAATCTAAACAATGAAAAAATCATATGAAAAGACAAGTAAAATGTGATGAAAAATTAAGAGAAAATGTAATATTTTATTGGTTTTTTTGTTCAAATTTTTAAAATTGAAAATGTAAGATTTCATGTGAAATTTTAAATATGTTTGGGAAAATTATGATATTATATTTTAAAAATAATAATATATCCGTATATATAAAAAAATATAAATATATTATAAATATAAGAAATAGTGATAAAATAAACGTTTTTTATATGGCAATGACCACACCCGATTTTAGTAGGGGTAATTAAATCATGATTTTTAACCAAAACACACCTCAAATTTGTTTTTCTTGTGTGTACCCACAAAAATTAAGGGTGGGTATTTTTGTTTCTTCAACTCATGAGTGTTCACTATTGAAATTCTGGATTAAACCTTCAAAGAAATAAACAATATTAGTAATAATTACAATAAATATAAAATAATACCATAAATGTAATTTGATATCCGTTATCAATTTGGTTGAGTGTCGCTATTGACACGTCATAATGACGCTGAACTTAAGAACAATTCCGGCAAAACTGGTGTTCACCAGGTTACACAAGCAGCAAGCTCTCTTGCTTAGGAACGATGGTTATGGTCGATGAACTCAGAATCAATACAGATAATAGAGAATATCAAAACAAGAGAATACAAGTATTATATGTTTCTCAGTAAATCATCTGTATCTCGGTATATTTTTCATCTCTATTTCTACAATTCTATTATTATTTATATAATGGAATATGTAGATAAATATTTATCAACTTCCAACTCCACTTCCCCAATAAAATAGAGAATGTAGTTTTAGTGGAAGAAAAAATCTATTGGCTTTTTATTATGTATTTAACATAATAATAAAAGTAATAAACATTTTAAAATTTTGTTATATTTATACAACAATTCCCTACATATTTAAAAGGTTTTATATACATTCTGAGTTCAATCACATGAATATAAACACATCGTATCTGGTGTCTTTTGAACTATGAACCAGACCTAGAAAGAATGAGATTAATCACACATGTACAATGGTGAAGCATATAACTTCTATGAACCATTGAACATTATTGTGTGATAACGTTCACCACTCATGCTTATATTATCAAACAACCATTGATCAACGTGATTTTGTGCTAATAGGCCATGTGCGTGCCCGGACTTTCATGAATGCTCTATGACTTGCCAAGGTCCCATAGGAGCGGCCTCATTCCACACTCATATAAGTGATTTCATCAAATGTGTACTGCAATCGACATACCACTCTAAAAGGATATGAAAATCATTAAGTAATCAACCTCACAATATATGCAGTAATGAGTACCTCATGCTCAAATACCATAGGACGACTATATAACATACCTATCAGGATTAATAGTGACTTAGTTATTACCCATATGAACTTACTTCTATGATCGCCAATTACATAAGTTGGGTATCTATCACTATTAATCATCAATTGACATTAGTCACATTTCTCTCGATGTTTGAGCAATGTTTATTTTCCCGAATTGTATAGTCAGAGGACCAGCCAAGTTCACTTCTGACTTCTTATATATAATGGAAATAATTCAATCTCTCAACATTTTATTCACGATAGCATGCTTAAATATAAGATATATATATTTTTGCAATTATAAGATTTATTCTTAACAGTTGGTATTGTCGATTGACAATCACAATACACAGACACACAGAGGATGTTGGTTTGAATCCGAAGAGGATCTCTGCCAAGAAGTTTTTCAACAACTTAGTCTCACTACCAATCAGCTCGATCTGACAATGATAGTTTACTTGGATGATTCCAAGTCATAGTACCCCACCCAATGTGAATATTATTCACTTGTAGATTTGATCCCATATGAATCGAAAATTCAGTCTCATCATTGTACCTTCAGGTACAACGTAGAATCTATCATATCATATACCAAAGGATTTGGTATCTCTCAAATATTTCATTACAGTTATTTGAATATATTCACATTTATCCACACGAATGGATAAATAACATTTTATCAATTACACATTATATAACTTCTCGTATCACTTTATTTAGGTGATGTTTGAGGCCAAAAATAGACATTAATAGTCTGCACATTTTTTTCTTTAGGCCAGAAACAATACACCATTATACCGTGTCACATAGATTTCTTCTTCAAGATTACAATTCACAAAACGGTCTTGACATCAATCTCATGAATGACAAGTGTATGGATAGAAGCTAACACAATTAGAATACATATAGAAGTGATTCTAGTCACAGGGGCAAAGTATCAAAATAATCAATATTTTGGCTTCTCAATTAAGTCTTTGACTACTAACTGATACATATCAATGTACTAATCACGAAAGAATTTCTATTGAAATTCAAACTGTAGTCAATAAACTTTGCTCCTCATGTATATCAAACAACTATCTATCATATATGAATTTTTTAAGATAGAATCAAATTCTATTTGAATAGTTCTTTTCCAACATTATGAATTTGAAGAAAATACTATATAAGAGTAAGTCAAAGATTTTTATCAATTTGATATTTATCAATATGATAACACATAATAAACACTAACATATGATGTTTCTCTCATTTGACATTACTCTATTTCAAACTTTCAATAGATATAATAATTTTGATATCTCTCAAAGTGTTACGAGTAGTTATTCTGGATATTGGAAAAATGTGTTCAAAGAATTCAACATTCTTTGTCTCATAAAATAGTGTAATACTAAATGATATCTTTTCTTATCACAAAACGATTCACTACACTAATTTATAAACATCTAATTTGATGTTTTAGATCATCTCTATTTATTAATATAATGAAAATACATTCACATAATAGCTCCACATTTTGGGATATTTGAAGTTTAGTAAAATCTTCCAAAAATACATAATAATATCAATAAATATCACAATATAATTAATCAAGTAAATAGATATGTATCAATTAATAATCACACTAATTAAATAGTGAAATTAAAATATCATCAAATGATTCCCATGAAATTGCAATTCATATTTAATGCAAAGACAACATGCGATAAACATAAGTTTAACAGGTAACAATCTGACCACTAAACAATATTGTATTAATAGAAGAAAACGCAATTAAGAATCACGAGTAGCATTTTCCATAACCGTCCATATTAATTTAAATCATATATACAATGATCCTACTCAGAGGATCTATTTTTGTTTATAAATGATGATTTATCAAATAATCTACTATAGAACTAATTTCAATTAAGTGAAATAAATTAGCAATAACTAACTACTCGACTCAATAATTGTATAAATATCAATGAAGTTGAATTTACGAAGTTTAATAATTTTCGGCAATTATTATTATTAATTTTTTTTTAAAAAAACAACTAACTACAAATATTTCATCGAAAATCAAGTGAAGACATATTCCTAATTTTTTTTTAAAAAAAAAACTTTACTCTGGTTCAAATCAAAGGAAGATGTAAATTATCATCGTTATCATCTACCAGATTCTATCGTTTCTTTTCGAGAATAATATACAATATTCTGAAAAACTCATTACTATCGTTTCAATAACTTCTGCAATTTATAAAATTCTTTTACGTTGAAATTTTCAAATGAGACTTCTTTAAATTCATAAGATTAATGTGTTTCATCGTTTTTTTTATAGAACATGTGTTATCAAGCGCAAATTTCAACCGAAAGGGCTACTGTGATTTATTTATTTTCACTTCTCATCGTGACCTTTCTGATGGTTTTCTTGCATGCATATTTCTATGCTATCCATACTTCCCGATTAAGCATGTAATGAGGGCAGAGAGATCAATCAATAAAATTAATTGATCTGAATTAGGTGCTTTTAAAATAAAAATTAAGAACCGGTCATAATTTGTTATTTTCACCTGAAATTTAGAATATTTGGTTATTGAATCTCCTTTCATATTAAATTCAATAATTGGATGATCATGTGTTGCTTTGGTTAAACCAGATTAGGAAACAGTCCTCAATAATGTTTTTTGTCGGCTCAAATTTCGGAAAGAGTTTTTTAAACTTATTTCAAAATAATAATAATAATGATGTGTAAACCGAATTACATGATCCTTTATTTTATTGTTTTGGTTGTTTAGTTATTTATTTATAAATAGCTTGGGTAATAGGATTAAAACTCTTTTTCCATGATTTGGATGATTTTGATTAGAAACTAATTATGGAAATACAAATTGAATTAATTGAAAACAAATAGATATTTTCAATTTTATTTTCTTGCGGTATATCATTGTTCTTAAGATTGTTGTAATTTTGGATCAAATCTTCAAAGAAATAAACAATATTAGTAATAAATACAATAAATATAAAACAATACCATAAATGTAATTTGATCTCCGTTATCAATCTGGTTGAGTGTCGCTTGTGGCACGTCATAATGACGCTGAACTTAAGAACAATTCCGGCAAAACCGGTGTTCTCCATGTTACACATGTATCAGACTCCATTGCTCAGGAACAATGGTTATAGTCGATGAACTCAGAATCAATACAGATAAGAGAGAATATCAAAACAAGAGAATACACGTATTCTCTGTTTCTCAGTAAATCCTCTGTATCTCGATATATTTTCCATCTCTATTTTCTACAATTCTATTATTATTTATATAATAGAATATGTAGATAAAAATTTCTCCACTTCCAACTTCACTTCCCAATAAAATAAAGAATGTAGTTTTAGTGGAAGAAAAGTGACTTTTTATTATGTATTTAACATAATAATAAAAGTAAAACATTTTATATATTGCTATATTTTATACTAACATTCACAAACACACATTTACTGAGATTAAAAAGATGAGGAAGAAGAAAGAAATACATGTCAAGGTGTATCCTTGTACTGCATCAATCCTCTGTAAAATTTCATTATAAATTCTTCAGCTGCTTCATCAATTCCAAAATCTTCCTCCACCTCCAGAAACGGCGAATCTGTTACCCTCAGCTGTCTAACCTCCGGCGTCCGCCCAAAACCTGGAAGCGCCGGAGAAGAAGACGCACTTAAGTTCACAAACTCAATCGCCGCCGTTACAAACTCACTATGGCTGGGCTTTTTCATCTGCATCTTATTAAAACTTCTGTAATCTGGAGTATTACTGCAGCTAAACTCGTAAAATTCGCCGGAATGATAAATAAGGTTTTTTCCGGCGATCTTACTCTTGCTACGCTTGATTAACAGACTAAAAGCGGCGATCAGTTTCGCTTTACAAATCCCTTTTCTTAACATGAAATACATAAGTTGAACTAATTTGCAGAACTTCTTCGGGGAACTTTGCTCCATTCTTTTTCGAATCGAGAGAATTCTTACACAAAAGCAGAATAGGATCTGGGTTTTCACGTGGCAAGTCTCCGCATATGACTGTATCATGTATATATAGATAATTATCGGACAGGACGGCAATTTTCGTTAGTTGTACGCCTCGCTTTATCGATGGTACCTTTTTATTACATGGAAATTACATTAGGGTCCCTCACGTTTTGGAAATATTATATTTGGTCCATTGGAGGACCAAATATATACTTTTGTAATCTTGAGGAGCAAAATGATATTTTTGATAATGTGATTAGTTGACCTACATAATATGAGCTAGTTCACAAGTCATTCGATCCACGAACAATATTCAAATTCTAGCTCGATTTTTAATATTTTCGAATGGAGACAACTCAAATTGAATTTACTCCTAATTATGCTCGTAGTCTCAAAATGGATAAACATAGAATATTTTGAAACTTACACAAAACGAACTCTGATACAATTCATCGATTTCTTACTTTTCAAACTCGAATTTAATAGAATCTAGTCCATTTCGAGCCAAATTAGAATACTAGAAACACTTAGGTTTTATTGGAGTTGGTTCAATTGCCCTAATGTAATATAATATAATATATCATTTTGTTTTGAAGTAAGATAAGGTTACATGGAAAACCTTGTTCTGTGATAAAGTACAAAGTACAACACAATGGGTCACTTTCAGGTGCTCTTTTGTATTTTTAATGATATTTTCTTCCTTAGCCACAAAGCTTTGCTCTTGACACGTGTCATTTCCACAAACTCTTTCCCCTCTATATTTATTTTGAATTTATATTTTATTGATATTATATAAGGGCATTTAATTGAGTACGCTAGGGTTCATTTTTATGACTTCAATTGACCCGATTCATACTTAAAGATATTATATAATAAATATAATAGTTTGTATTTAGTATTTAGAATAAAATACTAAATCAAAATTTTACATATTTTTTTATATTGATGATATTGTGATTATGGTAATTACTTGGACAATTATTTGTAATTTCTCCAAATTCATTAATATATACTTTTCAATCATGTTAATCACAAATCCAACTTGGAATATTTTCATATCAAAATCAATGTAATTCAATTCGATTCGGATAAACGTGACTCTGCCATAAGTCCAAAAAACATTAAAATAAATAAAATCGATTTTAACTAAAAATTGGATTGAATAGCTAAAAACCCAGTCCAACCAGCTATATTTAAAAATTTAAAATTATATAAATTTATTTTATATTTATATATAGTTTAATCATAGTTCAACCATCTATTAAACTTTTAAATTTTGAATCTCTCACTTTACCGTTCGATTTCAGGTACACTTTTAACAACATTGATATAAATATACTTTTAAAATCCAACCAACCAACAATTTGATATTGATAATTTATATTGATGAATGATTATCTAATCAATTTAATTAATTTGAATTAATCCAACAAGATTATAATGTTAATTATATATATATTTATGCATCATACCATTTAAAAATATTTTAAAAAATATGAGAAATGGATAAAATAATAAGAACACAAATCGAAAGAGATAAGTATGAAGTGCTTTTTATTCCTCAAAAGGAGCCAATGAAGGGATGAGAACTAGGGCACGGCAGATTTCCAAAAAGGACCAAAAGTAATATTAATTAATGTTAGTTTGGATAAAGGGTACCCAATCCATAAATTATTTGTATCAGAATAAAAATAATTAAATTACAATCACCACCACCAACTTTTCTTTTATTGCACTTTCCATTTCACAAATTTAGGGATGGCAAAAAAAACTCAACCCGATACATATCCTACCCTACCCTACCCTACCTTACCCGTGAGAGTTGGATTTTTGGTTGGCCTGGAGAGGACAAGGGTTTAAAAATGATAAACCCGTCGTGGGGCGGGATGGATGTTGATTTCTAATGAAAACCAAACTCATACCCATTATACCCGCCAAATTTAATATAATATTTAAAGTTTTTATATCTAATATTTTTTGTAAATATCTTATATGTCAGTATGTTTGTATTCATAATATGTAATTATGATTAAATTTATTATATTTATAAATTATAATAATAAGACTTTATCTTATCAATTTTATAAAACTAGGTTTATTTGAATGAATGCATTTTGGGGTTATCATAATATTTTCGTTTATTTTGTAACAAAGTATAATGTAAAAGTTATGTCCAAAATTTAGAAATTGTGTATTTTACACATAATTATGAATGCACATCGACTATAAAATGACGATTTTTAATCCATTTTTTGGTAATCGATTTCGAAAGATTAAAGTGTTATTTATGTAATTTTTAATATATAAATATGTTATTTGCACATTTTTAAAATCTAGATATATTTTTTAACTTTTTAAGGTTAAAAAAGTTAAATACAACTAAGATTAAAGTCGTATATTGAAAACAAGGAGCAAAACATGTACAAAATACAACTGAGATTTAACTACTCTGCCCATCTTCCTTGTCTTCGATTCCCTGCTTCTGCGGTTCGGTCCGGGCTGCGAGCTGCTTCAATTCTTCCTCTTGATCGGCCACCTTTTGGTTGACCGTTTTCTCCATCTCCTCAAAGAGATAGAAGAAAGGATCATCGTCCATAACAGGCTCTTCCAAAGTTGGAATAACCTAGAAGTTGTCATCTCTCTCAAGTGGCTCGATCGCCTTCTGTCGCTCGTCCAAAGAGGAAAGCCCGAACTGCTTTATAACCTGCTCTCGCATGTTATCCATGTATTTAGCAGTATACATCCCATGTATGTTATCCGCCAAAGCGAATAAAAAAGGGGACCGAGCGAAGCCTAGGACTGTTTCCCGGACCGAACCTTCAGCCGAAGTGCGGGTCCTTGTCAATTCCTCTTCCAAGGTCGCCTTTTCTTCTTGGGCCTGAAGGAGAAGTTCGTTTAGTTTATTTCTCTTCTCCTGGGCCCGACCCTGAACTTGGTTGACCTCTTCTTCCTTAGCCCGCAGCTTGGCCTCCAGGTCAGAAATTCGCCCATGAGTTGTCTTCCCTATCTTCTCCAGCTCAGAGACTTTATCTTCTAAGAGCGAGACTTCGGTCCCAGCTCTTAGCAGTTCATTGTCCAGTCGGTCCCGATCCTCCCGTACCGTGACCAACTCACCATGTTTGATCTCAACTTGCCTTTTCGCAAGGTCAAGTTGATTTTGGACTTGTTGGGACACAACACTGCCACCCTGGTTCTTCTCCACGGTGATGGCAGTAGTGAAGGCCTTCCTAAGCATCTGCATAAGATAACATTGTCAAAAACAAAAAAGTAAAGCTTCGGGCCTTAATATAAAAAAAAATTACCTTGGTGGTGAGGTCGAGGAAACCTTCAATGATTTCCTCCCCAGACATGCCCGCTTGGACATTGTCTGGGTTTTGCTCTCCATAAAGACGGAAATCCTTCAGGAAAGCACTTTTCTAGGAGGCTAGTTTCCTCTCCTTACTGAACCTGTCTAGCAGGCCTAAGGCAACTCCCCAGTTGGAGTTAGTCTTAGGGCCCAAGGCAGACTCCTTCAAAATGATCCCCTTATAGGGGACCGAAGCACTCCCCCCTTTTTTCATCATTTTGAGATCCCTCGGGGCTTCTACTTCGGTCGCCCTCTTCCCTTTTCCCAAGGGGATCGACGGCAGGGAGACGTTCGCCTTCAGATGAGGACTGGGGAGAACCTTCTCCACGGAAACGGCTCCCTGCAGCAATAACGCAATTGTATTAGCACTAATAAATGAGTTATTTCCGATTGTAGAGGTCGAATAAGCTCAAAGAACGAATCCGAGCCATTATCACCTCCTCTACCACTCCAAATACCCGAAACACGGGCCCTTCTCTAGTTTAGGGCTGCCCTGTGCAGGGTCAGTGTGCCCACGCTGGTGGTTTGGATCTGGGGGTTCCCAGACCCCGATGGAACCAGCATACCTCCCGTTGCTGATTCACTTTCCTCAGCACTCCCCGTTGCTTCGCGTTGTCCTTCAGAAGGACGGACCGAAGCAGCAGCCATACGCTTGAACCGAGAGCTAGACATCGTCTCAGTCGAGTATGCAAAACAAATACATAAAGATCAGGAAAGGATAGAATAAAAACATTACTTCATACCCGATCCTTCTGACGGATCTGAACTAGAAAACATCCCCTTCGGGGCTGGGGCTCCGGTCCTACCCGCGACACCTATTTCTATCAATCTTTTCTTCTGAAGCAGTTCCGTTCGCTTAAGGCGTGCTTCAGGAGGGGGGAATATCGCAAGTGTATTTGCGGTGTCCGGACGAGATGGGTTGAACCTGGTTCGGTCCAACTGGCCAATGCGTGGGTGAGTTATGCGTGGCCACACTTTGAACATGTAATCTTTTGGGACTGTTATCCACACATAACAAGACTCCCATGCATGGAGAGACTCTTCTTTATCAACTATAGCGCACTCTTTAGTGCGCACCGCTATATAGTATAGTTTGCGGCATCCTAACAGACCTTTACCCCTTCGGGACCCCACCAAAAATAGGTTGAAAAAATGTTCTAAGGTCGGGGCCCTGTTATGTTGGTGGCAATAAAATATGAACGCCACTATATATACATAACTACCCGGAAATAACGCAAAAGTAGGGCAATGAATTTCGTTAAGAACGGCAGCTACAAAAGGATGCAACGGAAAACGAAGTCCGCACTTTAAAGAAGCGTAACTGACCGGAATAGCGGATGCCGGCACGTTCATTTCCACCGGAAGGAAACAGAGAATATCTTCCCGTCCATTCCAGATGGAATAATGTGCCGGAATCGAAAATCTAGACCTAAACTCCTCAATATCCAACTCAGACATGTCTCAGTATCTTATTTTATGAGGAGTCATAGTATATACCTTAACGAAAATCGGAATAAGATGGGTTGAACGTGAAACAGAGTGAGGGCGCAGAGAGCTCGATTGGGCAATTCTTCCTTCGCGAAATGACGATGAGGAGAAACAGTACCCAAAACCCCGATTTAAATATTAATTCCCCGACCAATGGTGCGCTGCCACATAATATTGCCACAGACGATGGCAGTACAAGCACACTCATCACGACTGTTGAATTATCGAATGTGAAGAGGCGCAAATTTGAATATTAATATTTAAAAAATAATAATGATAAAAGATCGGTCCAAATATTAATAACAATAGCGTATAACACAAATATACGCTATTGAATTTTAAATACAAATTAATTCATACACTTGTAAACTTAAGTGAAAGATCGGTACCCTGGACGCCCACCACCAGCAGGTACGGTCCCATATTCTCACGAATGTATAAACATTGTGTGATCGGCCTTATATCACCTCTACGATGGCAATCAAGCCCGAGGGGCTAGTGATGAGAACTCTAAGACCGGACACCCTGCAATGGATGAGACCCAGTAACGATTGGGCCGATCCATATGGTGGAAGCGAACTTGTGCAGCCCATTAGTACACTTAAGGTATAATGGACCGATGTTCTGCTAGAGGACCGAAAATAACCTTGGCGAAATAAAACGTTTCCTGACAACTGACTCCGTGATTCGGTCCAAACGGATACAAACCCACGCTTTCCACGCTTCGGGCCTTCACACGTTTACCACGCCTCGGGCCCGATCACGCAGACCACGCCTCTGTCCCAGCCTCGTTTTACATCGCGCGACAACAACCTCTAACAAACCTGTCAGAGGCGATTACGGAGCGTGAACTACACACGCCATTAACTCTATAAATACAGAGCACAACAACGGAAATAGCAGGACCATTTGGACGCGTAAGAACAAGCCGTTACCCTGCTGAAGTTCTTACTGCTTTCTTATTCATTGTAATTTTCTTTAAACCTCTGATGTATTCTGTATGGATTGCTTGATTAGTGAATAGGCTAAGAGTTTAATTCGCTCTTAGTCAAGTGGTTTTCTCCCCAGATCATGGGGTTTCCACTATAAATCGTTGTGCCTCATTGTTATTTCCAGTTTCTTAATCGTTTTCCCATAAAAACAAATCAAAATCGAGTTCGTTTGCTAACGAACTGGATGACTGTTGGTACCTCCTAAAAAGGGACCATAACACGTATAAAGATATCAAATGTTAAACGAAGGACGTAGATTAAGAAGTTTTAACCGATTTCACGTAGAATAAATTAAAAAAAAATATATATAAAATTAAAATGATTGAAATCAAATAAATAACAAAAAAACTTTCAAATTATTTGCATAAAAATCCATGTATCAATGTTTAAATTATCCTAAAAAAATATATTATTTTTTATTATTAAATAAAAAAACATTTGTAATATGTGTATAAATAAAAATCTACTAAAATTTTTTATATTAATTGAGTTGTTCAAATCTTTTAATATAATCTTTTTCCTTATAAGTTATATAAAAAACACAATTCATAAATTAATTCTACCATATAAATTTAATATGTGTATCAATTTTATATGAGGAGCCCTCATCAAAGGTCGTTCTAAGGCATTCTTTAATTGGGTTCTCAACGTTCAATTTTTTTACAACTCACGTCCTTCCCTTATACTTTTTGAGGAAAGATAGTGTCTTACTCTATGATGTTTGGATTTTCCCAAATATATAAATTTGGTGTATCGGATACATCAATTCACCGATAATCATACCGATACACGATATGCGTATCGGAATTTCTATTGTTTTAATATGAATTAAAAAAAATAAATAAAAAATACAAATTGACATTTAATGATTGATTTAGATGTAGGAATGGATTTTTTCATCTTTAAAATTTGAAGTTTAATTGTTCATATATTATTTGTACTAACTTGAATATAAACATTAATCTCATTTTAAATTTTATTGTTAAAATAGTAACTTAATTAAATTAATATTTATATTATTATTGAGATACTTCTAGATATCGCGAATTCACGTACTCAAATCAGTGTATCCACGAATCGGTACACTCATATCCTAACATCATATGTCCTACCTACTATCATATCAAGATATGATAATTTTATAAAAAAAGAAATAATATTATAATTTTAAAATAAATATAGAATATATAGATTTAAAATAGATTGGTATACTATCGATATTGCGATTGATTGGTAGGAGTGCGAAAATAGATGGTTTGCCAATTTATATGGTTTAAATAGTTCGATTTAGCCGATTTATAATTGGAACTGACCCAACTAGCTGTCGGATTTATTCTATTTTGGTTACCGGATTAATGGTTTTAGTCTATCAGTTATTCAGTTTTTACCGATCGATTACAATTATAATTTAGAAAATAAAATATTAAATTAATCAAAATTTTAAAATGTTTAACACTCGTAAAAATGACAAGTATTAATTTAACACATAAAGGTAGTTATGCAATAAGAATATAATTACAAATAATTAGTAGATACATAAAAACAATAATATATAAAGAAATAAAAGTTACAAATTCTAAGTATCCTTACATTACTGTAGGTACGAGAAAGAAGATATTATAACAATATTTAAAATAAAGAATGATGATATTTAGATAGCTCAAATGAATAGAAAGAATAAAATTTCAGAATGCACAATACTGAAGTTGGAGTTCTCATAAATACATAAATTAAAGACTCCAATTGTTAAAATACTATGTAAATTATTTCATAATTAGCATCAATAAACTTAAAATATTATATAAAGGCACAACAAACCCTAAATATTTATTTAATTGTAGCTTTTTTTGGCAACTTGAATTAGTGGATTGCCGTAGGCTTATTTTTATCTTTATTAAATTCACAATTTAAAATTTTACTTTAAATAAATTTAACAACATTCAAAAAAAACAAATTTTAAAAAAAAAGTTCCAGGTCTACCAGGGAAAACCGGTTTTCCGACCCAGATACCCGATATTTTGCGTACCTGTTGAAACAGGAGACAAGGAGGAAAAGTGTAACTTCAACAAACGAAAAGAGGAACGATAAAATGTTAAACAGAAACAATATTTTGTTTTTTCGTAAGTGATGGTATCACCGACAGCTGATTTCATAGACCCAGTCACTCAGTATTTATTGAAAAATAAACTAAAAAGAAACGTGATGCAATACGTCTTTTATTCACAGCCTTCGTTATGCTTTTTGGGTTGTTTCTCTTTTCCAATCCAACAGCCCCCTCAAGATGTGCGTGAATGTTTTTCACTCCCATCTTGGAAAGAAGATATTGAAATTGTAGCTTTGGTAGTCCCTTTGTGAAGATATCCGCCGGTTGCTCTTTAGTTGAAATATAGGAAATCATAATCACGCCCTCTCTTTCTTTTTCCTAGACAAAATGGCAGTCCCTAGCAAAATGCTTCATTCTATCATGTAAAATTGGATTGCGTGCAAGCTGTATAGTGGACTGGTTATCACAAAATATTTTCGCAATATCAAGTGTAACTTTGAATTCCTGCAACAAGTCCTTCATCCATATTAATTCACAAGTAAGTGATCTAAATTCAGCTTATGTCGAGCTTCGCGCAACCATGGTTTGCCGCTTGGATCTCCAACTAATAGGATTCCTACCCAAGAACACGCAATATCTAGATATCGATTTGCTTGTGTCCGGACAAGTGCTCCAATCACTATCACAATATCCAATTAAATCAAGATCTGAGTGTGCTGATAAAAGAATGCCTTGCCCAGCTGATTGTTTAAGATACTTCAATACTCTGAATGCAGCACTTAGATGGTCATTGGTAGGTTTATCCATAAATTGATATAATATATGGACTGAATATGCTATATCAGGTCTCGTAAAACCTAAATAAATCATTTTTCCTACGAGTCTTCTATATCCAGTAGCATCTGCCAATACGAGTGATTTTGTTGAATGGGAGTTGCAGCTGGATTTGCTCCAAGAAGACCAAAACTTTCCAATATGTCAGGAGTATATTTCCTCTACGTTAAAACAATGCCTTGTTGTGATATGGCTATTTCTACTCCTAAGAAATAGTGAGGTGTTCCCAAATTCTTCAGACCAAAACGAGAACTCAGGAAATCAATAACTGTATTAATATGATCCATAGATGGACTTCCTATTATAATGTCATCAACATAGATAAGTAGTGCCACAATAGTATTTGAATCCGAGCCTTGTTTTGTGAAGAGTGAGTAGTCAGATAATGATTGTGTGAAACCAAATGATATAATTGCATCGGTGAATTTCGCATTCCATTGCCGAGATGTCTGTTTTAAGCCATATAGAGTCTTTTTAAGTCGACATACAAGTTTCTCATATTTCTTAGCAACTGTTATCTCCCCCTCAATAGCAAGGCATTGTGGTAACTGCATAAAGACCTCTTCGTCTAGATCACCATTCAAAAATGCATTATTTATGTCCAATTGGTGTAAATGCCAGTTAGATTGAGTGGCAAGTGAAAAAAATATTCGTACCGTGGGTTGTTTCACAACCGGACTAAATGTTTCATGAAAATCAAACCCCTCAATTTGATTGAAGCCTCTAGCCACATGCCGAGCTTTGCAACGATCTAGAGAACCATCAGCTTTAACCTTCACCTTATATATCCATTTACAGCCAACGGTATATTGCGAGTTAGGTACTGATGTGATCTCCCAAGTATGATTCTGTTGTAATGCCATAAGCTCTGCTGCCATAGCTTGCTGCCATATCGGTTGTGAGTTAGCTTCTAAAAAATTGGATGGTTCTTTGATAATATTAATGGAAGCCGTGAAAGCCTTATAAGTGGGGATCAAATATCTATCTGTTATGAAATTACTGATAACATAGGGAGTGCTCACAATTGCACTGGAGCAATCATAATCCTTCAAATACATTGGTGGGCCATGGATCCTAGTCCCCCTGCGTGGAATTTCAGGAGACTTTGCCAAAGGAGGAGAATCTTGTGAAGATGCATCATGTTGAATGTTATATGGAATAAGTGGTTGAGATTCCAAATGTAATGGAGATATTATCTTCTTATAAATGAATCTGATATTATAATTTCCAAAATCTCTATCTATGAACTCTATAAAAGTCTTCTATGACTCTTTGTTTCAAATGTTGTCTTTAAAATTATTGATAGCTTCCGACAATCGATAACACTCCTGGTATGTTAGAATATCTTGATATGCCCGAATAAACGACTTCACAATTCCTCGTATAACAAATATGATTTTCTGAACGAAAATAAAATATTCCTCGTTGTTGGGTACTATTACGATAACTTTAGTTATAACTGAGAGTCTCCAGTCTTAAATAAAATTTAGTGAAGTCAACACCATAAGATAGTCATTTGATCATCTTGGTCGTAAATGAAAATACTCGATCATAAATAACGAAATCCATGTCGTAGGACCATCAATTGGTCATCTTGATCGTAAATGAAATTATCAGAGCCTAGATAACGAAATGCATGCCATTNAACTGCATAAAGACCTCTTCGTCTAGATCACCATTCAAAAATGCATTATTTATGTCCAATTGGTGTAAATGCCAGTTAGATTGAGTGGCAAGTGAAAAAAATATTCGTACCGTGGGTTGTTTCACAACAGGACTAAATGTTTCATGAAAATCAAACCCCTCAATTTGATTGAAGCCTCTAGCCACATGCCGAGCTTTGCAACGATCTAGAGAACCATCAGCTTTAACCTTCACCTTATATATCCATTTACAGCCAACGGTATATTGCGAGTTAGGTATTGATGTGATCTCCCAAGTATGATTCTGTTGTAATGCCATAAGCTCTGCTGCCATAGCTTGCTGCCATATCGGTTGTGAGTTAGCTTCTAAAAAATTGGATGGTTCTTTGATAATATTAATGGAAGCCGTGAAAGCCTTATAAGTGGGGCTCAAATATCTATCTGTTATGAAATTACTGATAGCATAGGGAGTGCTCACAATTGCACTGGAGCAATCATAATCCTTCAAATACATTGGTGGGCCATGGATCCTAGTCCCCCTGCGTGGAATTTCAGGAGACTTTGCCAAAGGAGGAGAATCTTGTGAAGATGCATCATGTTGAATGTTATATGGAATAAGTGGTTGAAATTCCAAATGTAATGGAGATTGATTCATAGCAGCGGAAGGAATGGTTGGTGACAAAAATTCATCCTCCATAAATACAGGGGACTTATGTATATCTGATATCTGAGGTGAAGCAAACTCTACTGAAGCAAAGTCTCTACTGGAGTCTTATAGTGTTAGTACTGGTAAAAATCACCAATAACAAAATTTAGATATCTTTTTATCGGTAGGGATTGAATGAAATTTAATAAGTGAATAAGAATAAAAAATACACGATTTTTGTAGGTGGAAAACCTTTCTGCAAAAAAAAGGATAAAAAACAACCCCGACCGTAGCTTTGGAATCCAATATAAACATCAAGTGTACATATATACAACAATAGAAGAAGATGTAGAAATAAAAAGGAAAAATATTATCTTTTGGTAGCCATAGTCGTAGGTTTCCCGTTCGGAAATAAGAAATGAATAGCGACCTCATTTAGGTTATCAATAAAACCCTCCATTAGATCATCAATCCAAGTTTTCCCCCTTAACACTTTAACCATGTGTTATATAGGTGATTTGTCCAGCCCAATTATAAATCACTAATGGAGTCCAATAAATAATGACTTATTAATCTCTAAATTAAGCACAAGGGTCCAGTAAATAAGTAACCCGATCCAAATACCACGATAAACTATAAACAATGTCAATCATCAAAATATCTCGTACTGCTTCATTTCTCGACTTGGGAATGACTATATAAAAATATATGTGTCCTCGAATAATAAATATCTCAGGATGATATCAGAAGTCCCCTGATTTGCGTAGTCGAAATATTCGAATACACAAATCATAAATTTACCCTGAGAATATTGTTGCAATAAATTCACAATAGTAGTATAGCATTTTGTAACTGAATATACAAGACATGAATGAATAAGCATATCTCAAATAAATAAATATTACTGACTGAATATCATCATCTTATGAAACTTCATATATACTTCTAAAATAATGAGTGGAAATATTATCTTCTTATAATTGAATCTGGCATTATAATTCTCCAAAATCTCTATCTATGAACTCTATAAAAGTCTTCGATGTCTTTTTGTTTCATATGTTGCCTTTAAAATTTTTGAAGGGTTTCCGACAATCGATAACACTCCTAGTATGTGAGATTATCTTGATATTCCCGAATAAACGACTTCGCAATTCCTCATATAACAAATATGATTTTCTGAACGAAAATAAAATATTCCTCGTTGTTGGGTACTATTACGATAACTCTAGTTATAACTGAGAGTCCCCAGTCTTAAATAAAATTTAGTGAAGTCAACACCATCAATTGGTCATCTTGATCGTAAATGAAATTATCAGAGCCTAGATAACGAAATGCATGCCATTGGACCATCACTTGACTAGTCTAACAAATGAAATCATGCCATAACGTGGCTTATAATTTCTCCGATAATTAATATTCTTTTCCTTAACGTAAGTAACACAATATTCCTGCAAGTGTGAGAGAAGCCCGGGAGCGCCATGAAAGTGAAATGGCGGGTTTTGTTTCGAAGAAGCTCACCGCCGCGAAGGTTTTAGAGGATGTTCTTAACCCTCCTCCTCTAACGATAAAAACAATAAAGAAGCTCTAGGGCGAACATGGTGGAATGTGAGACTCCTAGAAAAAGAAGAAATAAACTTTCGGATATAGTATCTTCGCTTTTATAATATCTCCCCTTTTTGTATTCTCCGTCATATATTGAAATTTTCTTTCATTTCTTTTCAATTTCTCTGATCACTTTAAGAAAAATCTAACTCCGAATAATCTGAATCGAGAAGTTAACATCTGAAATAATAATAACTTTTCATATGATTAAGTTGCCGATTAAAGATACATAATCTTTCAGCATGATTTGAATCCCAAATATTCCTGAACGCGGGAAAGAATCCCAGATAATCATAGAAAGTTTTTACGATAATTCCGAGCATGGATAAGAGTCCCTAGTAATCATAAAATTTTGTCGAATGCATACCATAAGGTGAATATTTGGCCATTTTGATCGTTTATCCAAGTGAAAACCATAAATACGGTCACATATAATGAGGGTTGATATGGTAGGGTTATGCCTCAGCCAATCCAATCATAATAAAAAATGTCTGATCTTTTTGCAGATTTCGCCTTTCGGAGATGATAGATAGCTAACCACGCAACCATGTGGTTTAATAATTTCTTTCTCCTACAAGGAATAGCATTTGCCATGAATTCCATGAACAAGGATATCTCAATTGTGCAAACGACATTTGGAATTTCTCATAGTAATGTGTTCTCGACGAAGCTGCATTCTCACTCAGTATAAAATTGCATTCGAGATTATTTTATTCTTAACGAAGCACCCCTCATTCACTTGCATGTTTTCTTTGAGTCTACACTCACACACGCGATCATCGCACCTTACCTCTGGTATAAACTTGCACCCGGGGTCACCACACTTTCCCTCCGGTATAAACTTGCATTCGAGGTTACGCTTTCCCACCGGTATAGACTTGCACCCGGGATCATCACACTTTCCCTCTTGTATAAACTTGTACCCGGAGTCATCACACTTTCCCTCAGGTATAAACTTGCACCCGGGGTCATCACATTGTCCCATCGTCATTGCACCGTTGTCAACACGGTATAAACTTGCACCGTGGCATCACACTGTCCCATCGGCATTGCACTGTGGTCATCACGGTATAAACTTGCACCGCGGCATAAACTTGCACCCGAGGTCATCACGGTGCCAACTTGCACAGCGGCATCACATTGTCCCATCGTTATAAACTTGCACCTGAGGTCATCACGATGCCAACTTGCACCGCGGCATCACATTGTCCCGTCGGTATAAACTTGCACCCGGGGCCAACACACTCTCACCACCGGTTTAAACATGCACCAGGGGCGATCACACTTTCGCCGCGGGTATAAACTTGCACCCGAGGGCATCACACTCTTGCCGCAGGTATAAACTTGCACCCGGGGCCATCACACTCTCGCCGCAGGTATAAACTTGCACCTGGGGCCATAGATAACATGTTTGAAACATATAAATACCTCAATAAAATTTCTTGATAAAATTCCATAGAGGAAAAGAATATTCCATTATATCAGTTTCTTCTAATTTATAACCAGATAAATATGCTCATAGCTGAAAACCGAAATATTCTACATCATAGTCTTTGATAATGACATATTGTGCTCTTTCAAATATTCTCTAATCATGAACAAACTGAATACATACAAAGACAAGCTTCCGCATGTTCTTTCGAATTAAAAATATTTTGATAAACACCGAGGAAGTAGATAACTAATATATGCCCTCCCGGATGAATTCCCGCTCCGAGAAGGATGAGTAATGATTTCAGTGGCCGAGGGTTCTTCCGAAAGTATTGATTGAGTTCCCGGTAATACATCACCCTCGTGTCATCCAAACGGCGAATTTCTGACTATTTTGATCATAAATAATATCGTCAATTCCCTTACTTGCGTGTCTCAGAGGAGACAAACAACTTTACTTCATATATCGCTTTGTAATCTTTCCTGTGAGTTTCCGGTTATCCATAAGATTCTATATAGATTAAATCACTCGTTGTTAAGGTGGCGATAACCGGCAGTCAAAAATTATGAAAATCATATATCCCTGGTAATTTAGAATCTCAAATTCTTTTCCTCACATGATGAAGAAGAATATCATAATAAGACATAAAAATCCATTCGTCAATCATTATAAAGATACCGGAGAGAATATCAAAACGATAAGATTTTCAGAATATAACCAGATCTTGATAATAATATAATAGCAGTACTATTATAATCAATCATATGATTGATTTCGTTCAAAAATAAAAATGTAATCTTGATACTATATCATAACAATTTACCATTTTAGGATGATAATATATACGAGTAACCTAGTAAATCATTCAGAAGATACCATAAAGAATACCAACACGAATAGAATATCATATTATCATAAAATCCACATCATCTGAATCTATAAAATATAGAAATCCATCTTCTATGGATTACATAATTTAAAATCTGAAATAAATAAGATCAATCGATCTGCACTTTTTGCAACGACGACCGTTCAGAACATTGAATAATCCGTCTTGATCAATATATATAGGTCTCACAACGATCCAAAGATGAAATAATCATATTCATATTAGAATTCCAAAAATAACGGATTCTGAATAATAAGAAATATTGTTTGTCCGTCGATAATTTGAACAGCGAAATAATTACCGAAACTGATCTCTACCATTTTAAACATAGCACATGTGTCATGAATAATATACGCAAATTTCAGAATAATCCAACGGTGAAATAAAGCACATTACATAGAATACTACAACTCACAATATCAGAAAAAACATATTGAAACGTTGAAAGTTCGTCGTTAATTTAAAACAAAAACAACATTTAAAATCAATCTCCATCGTCCATAACATTTATAAGTACGTCTAGACAAATATATATTAATTTCAGAAACATCCAACGGTCCAATCATGCAAACTGAATAGAATATCCGAACTGCATATTACAAGAGAATTAAAAATATACCAACCATATATTCGGATGGTAAACCGAAATTTGAAATTACCATTAAAACTGATCTTAACCAATCAGAAGACCTAAATATATGTATGAAACCATGCTAAAAAATTTCAGAACGATCCGACGGTACAACTATGAGAATCGAATCGAAATACCGAATTCCGTATACTTGAAAAATCAGAAACAATCCCTTCTAAACCAACGTTAATTTTGACATCAAGACGACAAAAAAAATAGATCTGTACCGTTCAGCATGAAGAATAATATGTTTGTAGCAGTATACGAAAATTGCAGACCGATCCAACAATTCAATATCTAGAAACACACTGAATATCAAAGCTGCGTTGAATGGAAAATATATTGATCATTCTCCAAGGTGTAATTCCCTGTATCCAGCAATATCGATCATTCATGAGGAAGCAACACTGATTTTTCTATGTCATCTTAGTAACAGATAGAAGGTTATAATTGAAACAATGTATAAACAAAACATCAGTCAATATGAGTCTATCTCTCAAAATCACAGTACCATATGCTGATACACAAACTTCTGATCCAATAGGTAATCGTACTGAAACGGGAGGTCCTTGTGTGATTTTAGTAAACAGATTTTTATCACAACACATATGCTCAGTCACTGTTGAATCTACTATCCACATACGGTTATTTCTATCTCGAATAAACTGAAAGCATGTACAGTTGTAATACCAGAAATACATGAAAACTTACCACTCATCTGTTCAGTATGCAATGTTGATGGTGTTGTGAAGGAAACCATATTAGCAGTTGGCATTTCTCCAGACGTACCTGTAGATTGATTCTCTTGTACATCAGGGGCATGCAAAAGTAATAATAGACGATCCACCTGATCCTTAGTAAGCCTAGGCATGGTGTTATTGGCAGCAGGGGCCATCACACTTTCGCAAAATTAATCTGGATTTATTAAAGCCGTTAATATCATAATTAATCCAAACAAAAAATCCTATGAAAAGACAAGTAAAATGTGATTAAAAATTAAGAGAAAATGCTAATTTTAATGGGTTTTATTTGGTTAGAACTTTTTAAAATTAAAATGTGGTAAAATATTCAATAAATTATGATATTATTATCGTGATTTATATAAAAATAATAATGTATCTTATATATAATAAAAAGAATAAATATAACATATTATAATTATTAAAAGTGAGAATAAATTCATTTTTTATTAAATCTTGATGAGACACAACTGATTTTATAGATGTGATGAAATAATGAATTTTTCGTGGTGAAAGAGCGTAAATTTATTTTTTTGTATACGTTAAAAAATTATGATTTAATAATCTCATCGTACTTTTAATTTGAAAACAAATCAAATTCAATATTGGGTTTGTTTGGTTTAGCTTTTTAAAATTGCGATGTGGTGAGGTGTGGTGAGACGTTGTGAGCTGTGGTGAGATATGATGATCGTGAATTTTTAAGTATGTTTGGTAAAATTACGGTATTATGATCGTAATTTATGTAAAAATAATAATATACCCTTATATGTATAATAATAATAAATATAATTATATTATAATTAATAGAAATAAGGGTGAATGAATATTTTCAAAAATAACGATGAAACCACAGTTGGTTTTAACATCTGTGATGATATCGTAATTTTTTTAACAATTATCACATCGCAATTAAGCTTATGTTTTGCGTGCATTAAAAAAATCACGGATGGATTATCTTACCGCACCTCACCGCACTTTTAATCGTGGTACCAAACAATCTCATTGTTTCTTCAACTCATCAAAGTTCACAAACACACATTTACTGAGATTAAAAAGAAGAGGAAGAAGAAAGAAATACATGTCAAGGTGTATCCTTGTACTGCATCAATCCTCTGTAAAATTTCATTATAAATTCTTCAGCAGCTTGATCAATTCCAAAATCTTCCTCCATCTCCAGAAACGGCGAATCTGTTACCCTCAGCTGTCTCACCACCGGCGTCCGCCCAAAACCTGGAAGCGCCGGAGAAGAAGACGCACTTAAGTTCACAAACTCAATCGCCGCCATTACTAACTCACTATGGCTGGGCTTTTTCATCTGCATCTTATTAAAACTTCTGTAATCTGGAGTATTACTGCAGCTAAACTCGTAAACGTCACCGGAATGAAAAATAATGTTTTTTCCGGCGAGCATACTCTTGCTGCGCTTGATTAACAGACTGAAAGCGGCGATCAGTTTCGCTTTACAAATCCCTTTTCTTAACATGAAATACATAAGTTGAACTAATTTGCAGAACTTCTTCGGGGGACTTTGCTCCATTCGAGAGAATTCTTAGAATTCTTACACAAAACAGAATAAGATCTGGGTTTTCACGTTGCAAGTCTCCGCATATGACTGTATCATGTATATATAGATTATTAGATAGTTGTACGCCTCGCTTTATCGATGATACCCTCATTATTACATGGAAATTACATTTGGCTCTCTCAAGTTTTAGAAATAGTATTTTTAGCCAATTGGTGCACCAAATATCAATTATACTTTTGTAATCTTGAGGACCAAAATGATATTTTTGATAATGTGATTAGTTGCCCTATATAATATAATAGTAATGCAAACGTACAGGCGGTTTATAAACTTCATATTTTTAAAACTTTACGTTTTTCATATTTCGGATATGCGTTCCCGTGTCCCAGCTATAATACTCGTGTCCATTATTATAATATATATTATATTTTAAAATTATTTTATTTTAAAATTTTACTACTAATTGCTTTATTTTTTAAATACATATTTAATTTAATCAAATATCATATGATTATTTTATATATTTATTGTATATATGACATATTATTGATATTTCATTATACATATTGATGTTTTTGTTTATATTTTACTAAGTTTTTATTTTTAAATCCTACGTGGTATTGACGTGTCTAATGGACACTTTAAGATGGTTGTGTCGCCGTTCCCGTTTTTGCCGTTTTTAAATGTCCACGTATTATGTATCCATTAGCCTAGATGCAAACAAATGAGATAGTTCACAAGTCATTCGATCAAGATTCAATTTCTAGCTCGATTTTTAATATTTTCGAACTTAGATGTGCTCAAATTGAGTTTACTCCTAATTATGCTCGTAGTCTCAAAATGGATAAACTTCGAATATTTTTAAACTTGCAAAAAACGAACTCTGACACAAATCATCGATTTCTTACTTTTCAAACTAGAATATAATCCAATCTAGTCCATTTCGAGCCAAATTTAAATACTATAAACACTTAAGTTTTATTGGATTTGGTTCAATTGCCCTAATATAATATAATATATCATTTTGTTTATAAGGTTACATGGAAAACCTTGCTCTGTCATAAAGTACAACACAATGGGGTCACTTAGGCGCTCTTTTGCATTTTTAATGACATTTTCTTCCTTAGCCACAAAGCTTTGCTCTTGACACGTGTCATTTCCACAAACTCTTTCCCCTCTAAATTATTTTGAATTTATATTTTTTAGATATTTTATAAGGGCATTTAATTGAGCACGCTATGGTTCATTTTTACTACTTCAATTGACCCGATTCATACTTAAAGATATTATATAATAAATATAATAGTTTGTATTTAGTATTTAGAATAAACTACTAAATCAATATATTACATATTTTTTTATATTGATGATATTGTGATTATGGTAATTACTTGGACAATTATTTGTAATTTCTCCAAATTCATTAATGTATACTTTTCAATCATGTTAATCACAAATCCAACTTGGAACATTTTCATATCAAAATCAATGTAGTTCAAATCGATTCGGATAAACGTAATCCTGCCATAAGTCCGATCTGATTTTTTTAAAAAAAATTTAAAAAAAATAAAACCGATTTTAACTATTAAAAAATTGGATTGAATAGCTAAAAACCCAGTCCAACATGCTTTGTTTAAAAATTTAAAATTATATAAATTCATTTTATAATTATATATAGTTTAATCATTGTTCAACCATCTATTAAACCTTTAAATTTTGAATCTCTCACTTTACAGTTCTATTTCAGTACATTTTTAACATCATTGATATAAATATACTTTTTAAATCCAACCAACTAAGAATTTGAAATTGATAATTTATATTGATGAATGATTATCTAATCAAATTAATTAATTTGAATGATAATGTTAGTTTTATGCATCATATCATTTAAAAATATGAGAAATGGATAAAATAATAAGACGACAAATCGAAAGCGATAAATATGAAGTGCTTTTGATTCCTCAAAAGGAGCCAATGAAGGGGGATGAGAACTAGGGCACGGCAGACTTCCAAAAAGGGCCAAAAGTAATATTAATTAATGTTAGTTTGGATAAAGGGTACCCAATCCATAAATTAATTGTATCAAAATTAAAATAATTAAATTACACTCACCACCACAAACTTTTCTTTTATTGCACATTCCAACTCACTTTCCCTTTACTCCATTTTTAATATATAAAACACTATAACGTATAAAGATATCAAATGTGAAACGAAGGACGTAGATTAAGAAGATTTAACCACGTTGAATAAATTAAAATAAAATAAATATATGAAAATTAAAATGATTGAAATCAAATAAATTACAAAAAAACTTTCAAATTATTTACATAAAAATCCATATATTAATCTTTGAATAAATACACGAAAAAAAATATTATTTTTTATTTTTAAATAATTTTTTTTAATATGTATATAAATAAAAATCTACTTATAATAATAATTTGTTCAAATTTTTTATTATAATCTTTTTCCTTATAAATTATATATAAAACATAATTCATATCATTAATTCCACAATATATATTTAATATGTGTATCAATTTTATATGAGGAGCTCTCATCAAAGGTCGTTCTAAGGCGTTCTTCAATTGAGTTCTCAACGTTCAATTTTTATTGCAACTCATGTCCTTACGATATACTTTTAGAGGAAAGATAGTATCTTACTTTATGATGTTTGGATTTTTCCAAATATAAAAATTTGGTGTATCGGATATATCAATTCACCGATACTCATACCGATACACGATATGTGTATCGGAATTTCTATTTTTTAAAATGAATACCAAAAAATACAAATACAAATACAAATTGACATTTAATTGATTGATTTAGATGTAGTAATGGATTTTTTCATCTTAAAATTTTAAGTTTAATTGTTCATGTATTATTTGTACTAACTTGAATATAAACTTTAATCTCATTTTAAATTTTATTGTTCAAATAGTAACTTAATTAAATTAATATTTATATTATTATTGAGATACTTCTAGATATTGCAAATCCACGTACTCGAATCCATGTATCCACGAATCGGTGCACCCATATCCTAACATCATATGTCCTACTATCATATCAAGATATGATAGTTTTATAAAAAAAGAAATAATGTTATAATTTTTAAAATAATTATAGAATATATATATTTAAAATCGATTGGTATATATCGATATTGAATTGATCGGTAGGAGTGCGAAAACAGACGGTTTGCCAATTTATATGGTTTAAACAATTCGATTTAGCCGATTTTTAATTGGAACTTACCCAACTAGCTGTCGGATTTATTCGATTTTGGTTACCAGATTAGTGGTTTTAGTCTATCAGTTATCCAGTTTTACCGATCGATTACACTTTTAATTTAGAAAATAGAATATCAAATTAATCAAATTTTAAAATGTTTAACACTCGTAAAAATGGCAAATATTAATTTAACGCATAAAGGTGGTTATACCATAAGAATATAATTACATATAATTAGTAGATACATAAAAACAATAATATATAAAGAAATAAAAGTTACAAATTCTAAGTATCCTTACATTATTGTAGGTACTAGAGAGAAATTATTTATAATAGTATTTAAAATAAAGAATGATGATATTTAGATAACTCATATGAATAGAAAGAATAAAATTTCAGAATGCACAATTATGAAGTTGGAGTTCTCATAAATACATAAATTAAAGACTCCAATTGTTAAAATACTATGTAATTTATTTCATAATTAGCATCAATTAACTTAAAATATTATATAAAGGCACAACAAACCCTAAATATTTATTTAATTGTAGCTTTTTTTGGCAACTTGAATTAGTGGATTGAAGTAGGCTTATTTTAATCTTTATTAAATTCACAATTTAAAATTTTACTTTAAATAAATTTAACAACTTTATACATGAAATTTAGAAAAGTAATTATACATTATTAGTTAAAGTAATGACTAATCAAAAGTGCATTAACATTAGTTTTATGAAATTCCACGTGGAATTGTAGGCTAAAAACCATTTATATTTTTCCACAGTTCCACGTGGAACTTTATATCTCAAATCAAATGAAGTGAAAGTCCTTGAGTGCCTCTCTCATTCAAATAAATTGATTTAGACTTTGTGTCACGTAAAGACATGAAAAGCCCCTAATAATCATCACACAATCACCTTAACACATTTTTTTGTAAAATCAATTGTTTTAAATTTCGATAATTCAGTTTTGTCAGATATATATTATATAATCTAAATTTTGATTAATATGAACTTTTATCGGGTTTTAGGATTTACGGATAGGCACATTTTTAAAATCATAGCAGCTCATTCTTTTTGGTTGGGTGGACTAATGGATCGGCACATTTTTTTAAAATTTTTTAATATTTATAAAATAAAAAATATTTAATTAAATTAACAATTTTAAAATAATACAATTCATAAAACTATAATAACCCGTTAATATTAAACAAAAATGTAAAGCAAACAAAAAATATATTTTAATCAATTTGTATGCAATGCAAATCAAAATTATTTGTAATATTATTTTATTATTGAATAAATGGTAAAAAATAATATATTTATATTTTTTAATCAACGAATTCTTGATACACATTAATCGAATTCACAAAAAATTAATGAATCTCGTATGTTCGTACCCCGAATCTTGTATCCTTATTAGTGCAACATAGTAATAACCATTCAGTACTGATATTACCCGGGTATATTCTCTTGTGTCCGTCCTTACCCGGGAGCTCGTCCGACGTGGTTATTGGTATTTTCGGTATTTTCATATTTTTATCGGATGGCATTCTCAAGTGGTATTCTCGTAATTCTGGCTCGCTGGGCCCCGTAGAAAGTTTCTGTGAGCATTTTGAGATGTTTCGGGTCATTTCGGCCTCGGACGGGGCCAGGGGTATTTTCGTAATTTGCCACCCGGGAGCGCACCGGTCGGGTGCAATGATGTTATGTGGCTGCGTATTCGCTATCTGAAGGCAAAGAACTGACATACGAGGTTCTCGGGAATTTTCTGATCGTACTTCCGACTAATGTCTGGTCCGGATTGGTTCCCGAGGCTTCGAGATCAACATGGCATTTATTATATCATAATTGGGAATATTTAATCATTTTGGGCTAAGTGAGGTGGACTAGGCTTATGGGCCCAAGAGGGTGAGTTCTGGGCTAAATTCCTCTATAAATAGGAGTCACAAGGCTTCGAGAAGGGGTTCGGACTTTTATCACGCTTCCCAAGGCAAAATCTGATCTCCCAGTCGCGACGAAACTCACTATTCGCGACCACTCCTGATCAGCCGCGACGAATCGCCTTTAGCCGCGACGAATCGCCGTTAGTCGCGACCAACCGCCAACTCGCGACGAGTGGCCAGCCAAACCGACAGCCAATCGCGACCAGTCATCGATTCGTCGCGAACAGTGCCCGACTCGCGACCAGTCATCGATTCGTCGCGAGAAGCCCACCTGCCTGCACTGTTCATCCGCGTCCAGTGCAGCGCGACTGCACATTCGATCGTTTTTCGAGCCGTTTTCGTCCGTATCGTCATTATCATCTCATTGTAATTGTATTCTCCAAATATTATAGTGGAAACCAAGGTAGAGCTTCGCTCTCCTGTGGACGTAAGCCCACACATTGTGGGCCCAACCTCGTATATCGCTCGTGTCCCCACAACAACCTAATTTCGAATTAATTATAAATTGACTGATCTAAGAATAAATACCCAAAATATTTTTAGAATAGATCAAGTACCAATTCAAATGTTCGACAATGATTTGATGACCCCATAAAAATTCTTATTTAATGAATGAATCGTATTTGAGAACACTAAGACAAAAACAACCACAAATTGTCGTTCCTAGGTGGCTTAATCGTATGATAGAAACATATTAAGGAAGTAGGATATCCAATATAGAGTTCCTTGAACACTAAGGGTGTATTCCTGCGATATCTGGACACGCGAGGTCCCTTGTCGCGCCAGTGTCCGACGTTGCAAGACGCACGGCCGCACATACAATGCGGCCCCGTACACAGTTTTTTTAAAGTAATTTTTATTTTGGTTTAATTGATGTCCAATGTCTCCTTTTTTCCTTAAATCTAAAGCTTAATATGAGAATGAGCTTTCCCGTGGCTCACTGTGCTGATAAAGCTGATTCCAACTTATGAGCAGCAGGACAGATGGGTTGGGGCAGCCCATTCTGTATTAACATTGAATAAAGGAAAGTGACCCATGTTAGGGGTCAGTTACATGAAATAAAAGTCGCGTAATCAAAGGAAAACATAGAGTGTGAAGAGAGGTGGCTTCCTTTGCCTTCTCGCTGATATGGTGAATTACTGGAAGGTTAAGAACTTGCAAAGGTTATGATACAGGAAGTTAGCTTTTGAAGAGCTGAAGGTCATCGGGAGAGTTCTCTGTGATCAGTACATGTGTATCAAGAAATTTATATGTTTCTTCCTTGAGTTTCTGATTTGCTGGTTTTTTAATTTATTTCGTGACTGTTATAGTGGATTGGTCAAGTGGTTCTTGGCCAGTGGTTTTCTCTCGACACTCGAGTTCCACGTAAAAGCTCTTCCTCTTATTCACAAACATAAGCAAAGAACTGAAATATATAATACATAAACTCTTCACTGATGTATTAGAATCTGTTCGATTAAGTATTTACACACAGGTTTCAGGTTTAACAACCATACCCAATTTTTTTCTCCAAAGTCAAGGTTTCCTCTGATTCAAGGCTGAAAGTTTGTTCTTTTGAGAGTTCGTTCTCTTATTGATCTTTCAAGTTCAGAAACTTTCAACCAAAACGAAGAATTTTTCAATAAAATACAGTTATTGATTTGGAACTTGAACACACCACTTTCACACACACTATTTTACTTCTCAATAAATTTTTTTGGAAAGTCGTTTATATAGAAATAGAAATAGAAACCAATATATCATTTGTATCTTGATATATTTTCCATCTATATCTTCTACAATTCTATTATTATTTATATAATAGAATATGTAGATAAATATTTCTCCACTTCCAAATCAATTTGACCAATAAAATAGAGAAGATAGTTTTAGTGGAATTTATTGTGTATATATTTATTGACTTGACCAATAAAATATATAGTCAATAAAATTTATTGACTTTTTATTATGTATTTAACATAATAATAAAAGTAATAAACCTTTTAAATATTGTTATATTTTATACAACATTCACAAACACACATTTACTGGGATTAAAAAGAAGAAAATGAAGAAAACAGAAATACATGTCAAGGTGTATCCTTGTACTGCATCAATCCTCTGTAAAATTTCATTATAAATTCTTCAGCAGCTTCATCAATTCCAAAATCTTCCTCCATCTCCAGAAACGGCGAATCTGTTACCCTCAGATGTCTCACCACCGGCGTCCGCCCAAAACCTGGAAGCGCCGGAGAAGAAGACGCACTTAAGTTCACAAACTCAATCGCCGCAGTTACTAACTCACTATGGCTGGGCTTTTTCATCTGCATCTTATTAAAACTTCTGTAATCTGGAGTATTACTGCAGCTAAACTCGTAAACGTCGCCGGAATGAAAAATAAGGTTTTTTCCGGCGATCTTACTCTTGCTACGCTTGATTAACAGACTGAAAGCGGCGATCAGTTTCGCTTTACAAATCCCTTTTCTTAACATGAAATACATAAGCTGAACCAATTTGCAGAACTTCTTCGGGGATCTTTGCTCCATTTTTTTTTGAATCGAGAGAATTCTTACACAAAAGCAGAATAAGATCTGGGTTTTCACGTTGCAAGTCTCCGCATATGACCGTATCATGTATATATAGATAATTCTCGGACAGGACGACAATTTTTCGTTAGTTGTACGTCTTGCTTCAACGATGGTACCCTCTTTATTACATGGAAATTACATTTGACTCTCTCAAGTTTTGGAAATAGTACTTTTGGTCCATTGGAGGACCAAATATATACTTTTGTAATCTTGAAGACCAAGATGATATTTTTGATAATGTGATTACTTGACATACATAATATGAGCTAGTTCACAAGTCATTCCATCCACTATCAAATTCCAGCTCGATTTTTAATATTTTCTAATGGAGACAAGCTCAAATTGAGTTTACTCCTAATTATGCTTGTAGTCTCAAAATGGATAAACATCGAATATTTTGAAACTTACACCAAATGAACCCTTATACAAATCATCAATATCTTACTTTTCAAACTCGAATTTAATCAAATCTAGTCCATTTCGAGACAAATTTAAATACTAGAAACACTTAAGTTTTATTGGATTTGGTTCAATTGCCCTAATTTTTACATTATTTAATATATCATTTTGTTTTGAACTAAGATAAGGTTACATATGAAACCTTGCTCTGTCATAAAGTGCAACACAATGGGGTCACTTCAGGTGCTCTTTTGCATTTTTAATGATATTTTCTTCCTTAGCCACAAAGCTTTGCTCTTGACACGTGTCATTTCCACAAACTCTTTCCCCTCTANGATTTGTTGGTTTTTTAATTCATTTCGTGACTGTTATAGTGGATTGGTCAAGTGGTTCTTGACCAGTGGTTTTCTCCCGACACTCGAGTTCCACGTAAAAGCTCTTCCTCTTATTTACAAACATAAGCAAAGAACTGAAATATATAAGACATAAACTCCTCACTGATGCATTAGAATCTGTTTGATTAAGTATTTACAGACTGGTTTCAAGTTTAACAACTATACCCAATTTTTTTCTCCAAGGTCAAGGTTTCCTCCAGTTCAAGGCTGAAAGTTCGTTCTTTTGAGAGTTCGTTCTCTTATTGATCCTTCAAGTTCAAAAACTTTCAACCAAAACGAAGAACTTTTAAATAAAATACAGTTATTGGTTTGGAACTTGAACACACCACTTTCACGCACACTATTTTACTCCTCAATAAATTTTTCTCTCCCCTCCAACACTTAATCTTAGCACCACTTTTCTTATAATTATATTATTATAATAATCAACTTCCTAAAATTGACATGTAGTCTCATTTCGAAAATAATCCTATTTTATATAATAATAATTTATATTTACATATTATATTAAATACTATTCTCAACATTATGTATTTCCTCAATTTATATTTTCGTTTGTATTTTTATTTCTTCAATATTATATTTTAATGAAGTTACATATTTTTATGAATTTTAAATGTTGTTGAATTTAAAGTATTATTTATATATTATAAATTTTAAACGCGTCGAAAACCCGACACATCCATTATTGCCGCGTTGACGCACCAAACATCATAGGTGTATTCCATACTAATTCTGGAAAGTCATTTATGTAGAAATAGAAATAGAAACCAATATATCCTCTGTATCTCGGTATATTTTCCATCTATATCTTCTATAATTCTATTATTATTTATATAATATAATATGTAGATAAATATTTCTTTACTTCCAAATCCACTTCACCAATAAAATAGAGAAGATAGTTTTAATGGAAATAAAAAATCTATTGACTTTTTATTATGTATTTAACATAATAAACCTTTTAAATATTGTTATATTTTATACAACATTCACAAACACACATTTACTGGGATTAAAAAGAAGAAAATGAAGAAAACAGAAATACTGTCAAGGTGTATCCTTGTACTGCATCAATCCTCTGTAAAATTTCATTATAAATTGTTCAGCAGCTTCATCAATTCCAAAATCTTCCTCCATCTCCAGAAACGGCGAATCTGTTACCCTCGGCTGTCTCACCACCGGCGTCCGCCCAAAACCTGGAAGCGCCGGAGAAGAAGACGCACTTAAGTTCACAAACTCAATCGCCGCAGTTACTAACTCACTATGGCTGGGCTTTTTCATCTGCATCTTATTAAAACTTCTGTAATCTGGAGTATTACATCTAAACTCGTAAACGTCGCCGGAATGAAAAATAAGGTTTTTTCCGGCGATCTTACTCTTGCTACGCTTGATTAACAGACTGAAAGCGGCGATCAGTTTCGCTTTACAAATCCCTTTTCTTAACATGAAATACATAAGCTGAACCAATTTGCAGAACTTCTTCGGGGATCTTTGCTCCATTTTTTTTTGAATCGAGAGAATTCTTACACAAAAGCAGAATAAGATCTGGGTTTTCACGTTGCAAGTCTCCGCATATGACCGTATCATGTATATATAGATAATTCTTGGACAGGACGACAATTTTTCGTTAGTTGTACGTCTTGCTTCAACGATGGTACCCTCTTTATTACATGGAAATTACATTTGACTCTCTCAAGTTTTGGAAATAGTACTTTTGGTCCATTGGAGGACCAAATATATACTTTTGTAATCTTGAAGACCAAGATGATATTTTTGATAATGTGATTACTTGACATACATAATATGAGCGAGTTCACAAGTCATTCCATCCACGATCAAATTCCAGCTCGATTTTTAATATTTTCGAATGGAGTCAAGCTCAAATTGAGTTTGTGTTGAAGTCATCTAATCTCGGTAATATCGTTATCCTCATATGCTTAATGAGTCTCGTATGCTTAATTGACCTCGTATGCTTAATGGGCCTCGTATGCTTTAATGGACCTTGTAAGCTGAGTGGGTTGTTGGGCCTTCTAGCACCTTCTAATTACATTTGACGATTAGGCTTGGCCTGTGGTAACAGTAAGGCGGTGGCCCGTATTATATATACCTTGGGTGCTTTAGATTTTCACCACTTTTACGTTTACGCATTTTTGAATTATCGTTTTTGCTCTCCAGTTTCTTTGAGCGATTTCTTTCTGTGATTGCAATATTCTTGCAGCTTTTCTTATTACTGCTTCTCTGTGCTTAGTTCTAAGTGTAGCTTTAACGTTTCAGCGCTGTTTTTCGTTTCTGAAAACCTTTACATTTTTTTAAAACTTTCAGCGCTTTATCTTTAGTGTTCTTGAGAAAATCTGTGGATTTTCTCATGATCTTGAGCCTATAGTTTAGTTTCAGACAGATTCTAGATGATCTGAGAAACTGTAAACTGGTGCTTAAGACGAACACACTGTTTCTGTAGAATCCTGCTGTTCTTTGCCTAATAGTCTGAGTTTCAGGCAGATCCACGTAGCTCTGAGAAACTGTGAGACTTGGTTAAAGAAAGCGATAGGTTTACTTTCTGCGATTTTTTCATTCTGCATTTACGATTAAACTGTTTGATTCTAGCCTAAACATTTGGCTTCAAGCACTTACTGTGAGATTACATATTGTTTTGGGTTACGTCTTTGAGAAAACCTTTGAGTTTCTTAAAGACTTGAGTCTATATAAATGTTTTCATGCCAAATCTGTATTCCTGAAAACCTTTGACCAAAATACGTACTGAAGGCTTAAAACATTAAGTATATCTTTGATAATACGTTGAGCTTGTGTGATAAGAACTGCTTACAGATTCTTTCCACTGTTAAGGCTTAAAAAACGTATAATCTTAAACTGTTATCTGACTAACGGTTTGTTTGAAAACTGCAGGTTTGTTTACTGATGTCTTAGTGATTAAGAAGTTCAGTATTCTGGTGGTGATCTGTTCTTATACCGTAGTTTAACTTCCTGTGAATTGTTTGTATTATGTGATTTTAGTTGTGTATGTGTTCTGTTTTTGAACATTTCAACTAAAATAGTGAATAAATTGCAGGGTGTTGGAAAGTAGATTGTCGATACGATCGTGTCTTAACTGAGACAATGTAATCGGATACCACTATAAATCTGTGTGTCATTTTTATAGCTTTAAGAACGTAGCTTAACTAATAGGATTAAAAATAACAACAGTTTACTTCTAATTATGCTCGTAGTCTCAAAATGGATAAACATCGAATATTTTGAAACTTACACAAAACGAACCCTGATACAAATCATCAATATCTTACTTTTCAAACTCGAATTTAATCTAATCTAGTCCATTTCGAGACAAATTTAAATACTAGAAACACTTAAGTTTTATTGGATTTGGTTCAATTGCCCTAATATAATATAATATAATATAATATATCATTTTGTTTTGAACTAAGATAAGGTTACATGTAAAACCTTGCTCTGTCATAAAGTGCAACACAATGGGGTCACATCAGGTGCGCTTTTGCATTTTTAATGATATTTTCTTCCTTAGCCACAAAGCTTTGCTCTTGACACGTGTCATTTCCACAAACTCTTTCCCCTCTAAATTTATTTTGAATTTATATATTATTGATATTATATAAGGGCATTTAATTGACTACGTTAGGGTTCATTTTTATTCATGTTTTCATACCGATCTGGAATAACGTATCGGTCCGAACTGGTATGAGCGGTACGACATGTATATCGGAAGATATACTGGTCGATACCAAAATTTATTTTTTTATTTTTTTAAAAAAATTAATATTTAATTAGTTTTTTAGGGTTAGACTCGAAAAAATCCGGAAATTAACCCTAATACCCGGTATCAGACGGAATGAAAAAAAATACCGATACCAAGCGAAATTTGACGTACCGGACGGTATACCGGCGGATCATGTATGAAAACATTGATTTTTACAATTTCAATTGACCCCACTCATACTTAAAGATATTATATAATAAATATAATAGTTTGTATTTAGTATTTAGAATAAACTACTAAATCAAAATATTGCATATTTTTTTATATTGATGATATTGTGATTATGGTAATTACTTGGACAATTATTTGTAATTTCTCCAAATTCATTAATGTATACTTTTCAATCATGTTAATCACAATTCCAACTTGGAACATTTTCATATCAATATCAATGTAGTTAAAATCGACTCGGATAAACGTGACTCTGACATAAGTCCGATATGATTTTTTCAAAAAAAACATTAAAATAAATAAAACCGATTTTAACTATTCAAAATCGGATTGAATAGCTAAAAACCCAATCCAATCGGCTTTATTTAAAAATTATAAATTATATAAATTCATTTTATATTTATATATGGTTTAATTATAGTTCAACCATCTATTAAACCTTTAAATTTTGAATCTCTCACTTTACCGTTCGATTTCAGGTACACTTTTAACAACATTGATATAAATATACATTTTAAATCCAACCAACTAAGAATTTGAAATTGATAATTTATATTGATGAATGATTATCTAATCAATTTAATTAATTTGAATGATAATGTTAATTTT
>RWGZ01001495.1:52673-71936 GCA_009725065.1 Utricularia reniformis
TCGATTTTTAATATTTTCGAACTTAGATGTGCTCAAATTGAGTTTACTCCTAATTATGCTCGTAGTCTCAAAATGGATAAACTTCGAATATTTTTAAACTTGCAAAAAACGAACTCTGACACAAATCATCGATTTCTTACTTTTCAAACTAGAATATAATCCAATCTAGTCCATTTCGAGCCAAATTTAAATACTATAAACACTTAAGTTTTATTGGATTTGGTTCAATTGCCCTAATATAATATAATATATCATTTTGTTTATAAGGTTACATGGAAAACCTTGCTCTGTCATAAAGTACAACACAATGGGGTCACTTAGGCGCTCTTTTGCATTTTTAATGACATTTTCTTCCTTAGCCACAAAGCTTTGCTCTTGACACGTGTCATTTCCACAAACTCTTTCCCCTCTAAATTATTTTGAATTTATATTTTTTAGATATTTTATAAGGGCATTTAATTGAGCACGCTATGGTTCATTTTTACTACTTCAATTGACCCGATTCATACTTAAAGATATTATATAATAAATATAATAGTTTGTATTTAGTATTTAGAATAAACTACTAAATCAATATATTACATATTTTTTTATATTGATGATATTGTGATTATGGTAATTACTTGGACAATTATTTGTAATTTCTCCAAATTCATTAATGTATACTTTTCAATCATGTTAATCACAAATCCAACTTGGGACATTTTCATATCAAAATCAATGTAGTTAAAATCGATTCGGATAAACGTGATCCTGCCATAAGTCCGGTCTGATTTTTTTCAAAAAAAACATTAAAATAAATAAAACGGAATTCAACTAATAAAAATCGGATTGAATAGCTTAAAACCCAGTCCAGTCATCTTTAATTAAAAATTTTAAATTATATAAATTCATTTTATATTTATATATGGTTTAATCATAGTTCAACTATTTATTAAACCTTTAAATTTTGAATCTCTTACTTTACAGTTCGATTTCAGGTACACTTTTAACAACATTGATAGAAATATACTTTTTAAATCCAACCAACTAAGAATTTGAAATTGATAATTTATATTGATGAATGATTATCTAATCAATTTAATTAATTTGAATTAATCCAACAAGATTATTATGTTAATTTTATATATATTTATGCATCATAATAAAAAGACAAATAATAAGAAGACAAATCGAAAGAGATAAGTATGAAGTGCTTTTTATTCCTCAAAAGGAGCCAATGAAAGGATGAGAACTAGGGCAAGGCAGATTTCCAAAAAGGACCAAAAGTAATATTAATTAATGTTAGTTTGGAAAAAGGGTACCCAATCCATAAATTATTTGTATCAGAATAAAAATAATTAAATTGCAATCACCACCACCAACTTTTCTTTTATTGCACTTTCCAACTCACCATCCCCTAGCTCCATTTTTAATATATAAAACACTAGTGCGTATAAAGATATTAAATGTGAAACGATGGACGTAGATTAAGAGGTTTAAACCGATTTCAAGTTGAATAAATTAAAATAAAATAAATATATAAAAATTAAAATGATTGAAATAAAATAAATAACAAAAAAACTTTCAAATTATTTACCAGTTAAAAATCTATGTATTAATGTTTGAATAAATCCACGAAAAAATATATTATTTTTATTTTAAATAAAAAACATTTTTAATATGTGTATAAATAAAAATCCACAAAATTTTCTTATAATAATTTATTTGGTCAAATTTTTTATTATAATCTTTTTCCTTATTAGTTATATAAAAAACACAATTCATATAATTTAATTCCACAATATAAATTTAATATGTGTATCAATTTTATACGAGAGCTCTCATCAAATGTCATTCTAAGACGTTCTTCAATTGGGTTCTTAGTGTTCAAGTTTTTATACAACTCATGTCCATCCGGTATACTCTTTGAGAAAAGATGGTGTCTTACTCTATAAGACCATCTTCATCCGTGACTATGGTTATATCCGTCAATATCAAATTTCTCTCATAACACATCATATTTCTCACTCCTACGTATCATTTTATCTATCATCCACATCATTCCTAATACAATTAATTATATGTATTTCAATCGTATTTCTCTTAATAAAATACAACAATTACATATTTAACTTATTTAATCAAATATTATTTTATTAAACTTACTAATTTAATTATATTTCTTATTAATTTTTAAAAATAATATTTTTTACTTGTTTTTTTAAATTTTTATAATATTATTTCTATTTTTAGTTGTATATTTATTAATATTAATAAATTATATTTATAAAATATATTTAATTTAAATAAATAAATAACAAATTAAAATAAAAAATTAATAAAAAATAGCATGGGGAGAGAGACATGCCTTGGCCACGACCGTATTGATGTACATACGGTCATGGCCTTGCGGTGCCCGAGGCCATATTTCCATACGATCTCGAACACCGACAAAGTTGGTCTAATGTTTGGATTTTCCCAAATATAAAAATTTGGTGTATCGTATACATCAATTCGCCGATATTCATACCAATACACGATATGGGTATAGGAATTTCTATTTTTTTAATATGAATACCAAAAAATAAAGATAAAATACAAATTGACATTTAATTGATTGATTTAGATGTAGGAATGGATTTTTTCATCTTTAAAATTTAAAGTTTAATTGTTCATGTATTATTTGTACTAACTTGAATATAAACATTAATCTCATTTTAAATTTTATTGTTCAAATAGTAACTTAATTAAATTAATATTTATATTATTATTGAGATATTTCTAGATATGGCGAATCCACGTACCCGAATCCGTGTATCCACTAATCGGTGCACCCATATCCTAACATCATATGTCCTATTATCATATCAAGATATGATAATTTTATAAAAAAAGAAATAATATTATAATTTTAAAATAATTATAGAATATAAAGATTTAAAATCGATTGGTATACTATCGATAGTGCGATTGATCGGTAGGAGTGTGAAAACATATGGTTTGCCAATTTATATGGTTTAAACAATTCGATTTAGCCGATTTTTAATTGGAACTAGCCCAACTATATGTCGGATTTATTCGATTTTGGTTACCAGATTAGTTGTTTTAGTCTATCAGTTATTCAGTTTTACTGATCAATTATACTTTTATTTATAAAATACAATAAGAAAATAATCAAAATTTCAAAATCTTTAACACTCGTAAAAGTGACAAGTATTAATTTAACGCGTAAATTTCGTTATACAATAAGAATATAATTACAAATAATTAGTAGATACATAAATATATATATATATATAAAGAAATAAAAGTTACAAATTTTAAGTATCGACACATTATTGTAGTTACGAGAGAGAAATTATTTATAACAATATTTAAAATAAAGAATGATGATATTTAGATAGCTCATCTGAATAGAAAGAATAAAATTTCAGAATACACAATTATGAAGTTCAGTTCTCATAAATACATAAATTAAAGACTCCAATTGTTAAAATACTATGTAAATTATTTCATAATTAGCATCAATAAACTTAAAATATTATATAAAGGCACAACCAACCCTAAATATTTATTTAATTGTAGCTTTTTTTGGCAACTTGAATTAGTGGATTGAAGTAGGCTTATTTTTATCTTTATTAAATTCACAATTTTAAATTTTACTTTAAATAAATTTAACAACTTTATACATGAAATTTAGAAAAGTAATTATACATTATTAGTTAAAGTAATGTCTAATCAAAAGTGCATTAACATTAGTCTTAGGAAATTCCACGTGGAATTGTAGGTTAAAAGCCTTTTATATTTTTCCACAGTTCCACGTGGACTTTATATCTCAAATCAAATGAAATCAAAGTCCTTTAGTGCCTCTCTCACTCAAAGAAATTGATTTAGACTTTGTGTCACGTAAAGACATGAAAAGCCCCTAATAATCATCACACAATCACCTTAACATATTTTCTTGTAAAATCAATTGTTTTAAATTTTGATAATTCAGTTTTGTCAGATATATAGTCTAAATTTTGATCAATATGAACTTTTATCGGGTTTGATCGAATCTAACTAATTAGTAGTGAAAAACAATAATGGTGTTTGTAAAATTTTCTTATATTTAAGTGAGATATTATGTAGGAATAAATTTTAAAATTGTATATTCTTTTTAAATTAATAGGGTTTAGGGTTTAGGGTTTAAAGTTAAATTATTATCTTAATCAATTTAACTGGTTATCACCTTCATACAATTTATTATTATTCATTTAAAGATTCTATATATCATTCTATCGATCTCTAAAATAGATTGACTGGTACCCATTTTTAAAGCATTAGTAAAATGATAGTTTTGTTAAAATACCCATTTTTAGGATTTATGGATCGGCACATTTTTAAAATCATAGCAGCCCATTCTTTTTGGTTGGGCTGATTAATGGATCTGCACATTTTTTAAAAAAATTGTAATATTTATAAAATAAAAATAGGCGACGTGCATATTTAGTCCCCACAGTTTTCTAGTTTTAGTAAATTTGATCCTCAAAGTTTTCTAATTGTGGCAATTATGATATCCATAATTTTAAGTTGGCAAAACAAGTCTCCACACTTTCTATATTTTGGCGAAATCGGCTTTCATTGTTTAATGTGTGTGTCAAATTAAATCCCCAATATTTAAAATTTTGGTAATCGAAGTACTCAAACTATAATAATGACATATTTGGTCTCTGTAGTATACTAATTTTGACAAATTTGATCCCTAATGGTTTCATTAGTCCTCAAAGTTTGAATTTACGATAATTACGATTCTAAGAATTTGAAAATGGGAATTTGTCTGTTATAACTCAAAAACTTTGAGTTTTAATTATCGTAAAAAGGAAATATATAAAATATATTTATTATCGGGAAATCAAAACCTCAAAACGTGAAGTCATTACACAAATGCAGCCAAATGGACTCAAAGGAAATTAGTTAATCAAAGCCCAAATAGAGACTACTCAATCTACGAAGCCCAAATTAAAAGACCACGATGCAATATCAATTACTGCATATGAAGATGAACCAACGGTCAATACACTGCTTAGGAAATGCAACATTAATGAATACTAAACGTGCACCAAGCCATCAGTTTTCTGTATAAATAGATGATAGAACAAAATCATTTGTATACCAAAAGTTTATATCAAATTCAAATAATATCTAGAAGTATCCCAATAATAATATAAATATTAATTTAATTAAGTTACTATTTTAACAATAAAATTTAAAATGAGATTAATGTTTGTATTCAACTCCGTACAAATAATACATGAACAATTAAACTTCAAATTTTAAAGATGAAAAGATCCATTGCTACATCTTAATCAATCAATTAAATGTCAATTTGTATTTTTTATTTATTTTTTGGTATTCATATAAAAAATAGAAATTCAGATACTCATATCGTGTATCGGTATGAGTATCGGTGAATTGATGTATCCGATACACCAAATTTTTATATTTGAGAAAATCCAAACATCATAAAGTAAGACACTATATTTCCTCAAATAGTATATAGTAAGGACGTGAGTTGTAAAAAAAATTGAACGCTGAGAGCCCAATTAAAGAACGCCTTAGAATGACCTTTGATGAGAGCTCCTCATATAAAATTGATACACATATTAAATTTATATTGTGTAATTAATTTATATGAATTGTGTTTTTTATATAACTTATAAGGAAAAAGATTATAATAAAAAATTTGAACAAATCATTATTATAAAAAAAATTTGTTGATTTTTATTTATACACATATTAAAAATGTTTTTTTATTTAAAAATAAAAAATAATATATTTTTTCGTGAATTTATTCAAACATTAATACATGGGTTTTAATGTAAATCATTTGAAAGTTTTATTATTCTTTATTTGATTTCAATTATTTTAATTTTTATATATTTATTTTAATTTAATTTATTCAACGTGAAATCGGTTAAATCTTCTTAATCTACGTCCTTCGTTTTACATTTGATATCTTTATACGTTATAGTGTTTTATATATTAAAAATGGAGTTTGGGGATAGTGAGTTGGAAAGTGCAATAAAAGAAAATTTTGTGGTGGTGAGTGTAATTTAATTATTTTTATTTTGATGCAATTAATTTGTGGATTGGGTTCCCTTTTTCCAAACTAACATTAATTAATATAACTTTTGGCCCTTTTTGGAAGTCTGCCGTGCCCTAGTTCTCATCCATTCATTGGCTCCTTTTGAGGAATAAAAAGCACTTCATACTTATCTCTTTCGATTTGTCGTCTTATTATTTTATCCATTTCTCATATTTTTTAAAATATTTTTAAATGATATGATGGATAAATATATATAAAACTAACATTATCATTCAAATTAATTAAATTGATTAGATAATCATTCATCAATATAAATTATCAATTTTAAATTCTTAGTTGGTTGGATTTAAAAAGTATATTTATATCAATGTTGTTAAAAGTGTACCTGAAATGGAACGATAAAGTGAGAGATTCAAAATTTAAAGGTTTAATAGATGGTTGTATTATTATTAAACCATAATAAATATAAAATAAATTTAGTAGTTTATTCTAAATACTAAATACAAACTATTATATTTATTATATAATATCTTTAATTATGAATCGGGTCAATTGAAGTCATAAAAATGAACCATAGCGTACTCAATTAAATGCCCTTATATAATATCTATAAAATATAAATTGAAAATAAATTTAGAGGGGAAAGAGTTTGTGGAAATGACACGTGTCAACAGCAAAGCTTTGTGGCTAAGGAAGAAAATATCATTATAAATGCAAAAGAGCACCTGAAAGTGACCCCATTGTGTTGCACTTTATGACAGAGCAAGGTTTTCCATGTAATCTTATCTTAGTTCAAAACAAAATGATATATTATATTAGGGCAATTGAACCAAATCCAATAAAACTTAAGTGTTTCTAGTATTCTAATTTGGCTCTAAATGTACTAGATTCGAGTTTGAAAAGTAAGAAATTGATGATTTGTGTTAGAGTTCGTTTTGTGCAAGTTTAAAAATATTCGAAGTTTATCCATTTTGAGACTACGTGCATAATTAGGAGTAAACTCAATTTGAGCACATCTAAGTTCGAAAATATTAAAAATCGAGCTAGAAATTGAATCAATGACTTGTGAACTAGCTCATTTGTTTGCATTACTATTATATTATATAGGGCAACTAATCACATTATCAAAAATATCATTTTGGTCCTGAAGATTACAAAAGTATATTTGATATTTGTCCTCCAATGGACCGAAAATAGTATTTACGAAACTTGAGAGAGTCAAATGTAATTTCCATGTAATAAAGAGGGTACCATCGATATATCGAGGCGTACAACTATCGAATTATCTATATATACATGATACAGTCATATGCGGAGACTTGCAACGTGAAAACCCAGATCTTATTCTGCTTTTGTGTAAGAATTCTCTCGATTCAAAAAAGAATGGAGCAAAGTTCCCCGAAGAAGTTCTGCAAATTGGTTCAACTTATGTATTTCATGTTAAGAAAAGGGATTTGTAAAGCGAAACTGATCGCCACTTTCAGTGTGTTAATCAAGCGCAGCAAGAGTAAGATCGCCGGAGAAAACCTTATTTATCATTCCGGCGAATTTTACGAGTTTAGCTGCAGTAATACTCCAGATTACAGAAGTTTTAATAAGATGCAGATGAAAAAGCCCAGCCAAAGTGAGTTAGTAACTGCGGCGATTGAGTTTGTGAACTTAAGTGCGTCTTCTTCTCCGGCGCTTCCAGGTTTTGGGCGGACGCCGGTGGTGAGACATCTGAGGGTAACAGATTCGCCGTTTCAGGAGATGGAGGAAGATTTTGGAATTGATGAAGCTGCTGAAGAATTTATAATGAAATTTTACAGAGGATTGATGCAGTACAAGGATACACCTTGACATGTATTTCTTTCTTCTTCCTCTTCTTTTTAATCTCCGTAAATGTATGTTTGTGAACAGTGATGAGTTGAAGAAACAACGTTGGGAATGTCTCATTTTCAAATTAAAAGTACGATGAGATTATTAAATCGTAATTTTTTAACGTCCACAATAAAGTAAATTTACAGTCTTGGGTGGCTTCAAAAATTCATTATTTCATCACATCTATAAAATCAGTTATGTCTCATCATGATTTAATAAAAAATGAATTTATTCTCACTTTTAATAATTTTAATATGTTATATTTATTTTTTTATTATATATAAGATACATTATTATTTTACATAAATAATTATAATAATACTATAATTTATCTAATATATTTAAAATTTTATAATTATCATATCTCAGTGAGATGATCTCACATAACACTTCATCATATATTACCACATTTTAATTTTAAAAGGTTGGAACCAAACAAAACCCATTAAAAATTACGATGAATTACAACCNTTGCATTCAGAGTATTGAAGTATCTTAAACAATCAGCTGGGCAAGGCATTCTTTTATCAGCACACTCATATCTTGATTTAATTGGATATTGTGATAGTGATTTGAGCACTTGTCCGGATACAAGCAAATCGATATCTAGATATTGCATGTTCTTGGGTAGGAATCCTATTAGTTGGAGATCCATGCGGCAAACCGTGGTTGCACGAAGCTAGACAAAAGCTGAATTTAGATCACTTACTTGTGAATTAATATGGATGAAGGACTTGTTGCAGGAATTCAAAGTTACACTTGATATTTCGAAAATATTTTGTGATAACCAGTTCACTATACATCTTGCACGCAATCCAATTTTACATGATAGAACGAAACATTTTGCTAGGGACTGTCATTTTGTCCGGGAAAAAGAAAGAGAGGCCTTGATTATGATTTCCTATATTTCAACTAAAGAGCAACCGGCGGATATCTTCACAAAGGGACTACCAAAGCTACAATTTCAATATCTTCTTTCTAAGATGGGAGTGAAAAACATTCACGCACATCTTGAGGGGGGCTGTTGGATTGGAAAAGAGAAACAACCCAAAAAGCATGACGAAGGCTGTGAATAAAAGACGTATTGCATCACGTTTTTTTTTAGTTTATTTTTCAATAAATAATGTGTGACTGGGTCTATAAAATTAGCTGTCGGTGATACCATCACTTACGCAAAAACAAAATAATGTTTCTGTTTAACATTTTATTGTTCCTCTTTTCGTTTGTTCAATTGACACTTTTCCTCCTCGTCTTCTGTTTTAACAAGTACGCAAAATATCGGGTATCTGGTTCGGAACACGGGTTTTTCCGAGTAGACCCGGATATTTTTTTTTAAAAAAATTTGTTTTTTTTTTAAAGTTCTTAAATTTATTTAAAGTAAAATTTTAAATTGTGAATTTAATAAAGATAAAAATAAGCCTACTGCAATCCACTAATTCAAGTTGCCAAAAAAAGCTACAATTAAATAAATATTTAGGGTTTGTTGTGCCTTTATATAATATTTTAAGTTTATTGATGCTAATTATGAAATAGTTTATATTGCATTTTAACAATTGGAGTCTTTAATTTATGTATTTATGAGAACTTCAACTTCATAATTGTGCATTCTGAAATTTTATTCTTTCTATTTATTTGAGCTATCTAAATATCATCATTCTTTATTTTAAATATTGTTATAAATAACTTCTCTCTCGTACCTATAGTAATGTAAGGATACTTAGAATTTGTAACTTTTATTTCTTTATATATTATTGTTTTTATGTATCTACTAATTATTTGTAATTATATTCTTATGGTATAACCACCTTTATGCGTTAAATTAATACTTGTCATTTTTACGAGTGTTAAACATTTTAAAATTTTGATTAATTTGATATTCTATTTTCTAAATTAAAAGTGTAATCAATCGGTAAAACTGGATAACTGATAGATTTAAACCACTAATCTGGTAACCAAAATCGAATAAATCCGACAACTAGTTGGGTTAGTTCCAATTAAAAATATGCTAAATCGAACTGTTTAAACCATATAAATTGGCAAACCGTCTGTTTTCGCACTCCTACCGATCAATGCAATATCTATATATACCAATCGATTTTAAATCTATATATTCTATAATTTTTTAAAAATTATAACATTATTTCTATTTTTATAAAACTATCATATCTTGATATGATAGTAGGACATATGATGTTAGGATATGGGTGCACCGATTCGTGGATACACAGATTCGCCATATCTAGAAGTATCTCAATAATAATATAAATATTAATTTAATTAAGTTACTATTTGAACAATAAAATTTAAAATGAGATTAATGTTCATATTCAAGTTAGTACAAATAATACATGAACAATTAAACTTAAAATTTTAAGATGAAAGAATCCATTACTACATCTAAATCAATCAATTAAATGTCAATTTGTTTTTTTTTTATTTTTTGGTATTCATTTTAAAAAATATACATTCCGATACACATATCGTGTATCGGTATGAGTATCGGTGAATTGATGTATCCGATACACCAAATTTTTATATTTGGGAAAATCCAAACAACATAAAGTAAGATACTATGTTTCCTCTAAAAGTATATCGTAAGGACGTGAGTTGTAAAAAAAATTGGACGTTGAGAACCCAATTGAAGAACGCCTTAGAACGACCTTTGATGAGGGCTCCTCATATAAAATTGATACACATATTAAATTTATATTGTGGAATTAATGATATGAATTGTGTTTTATATATAACTTATAGGAAAAACATTATAATAAAAAATTTAAACAAATCATTATTATAAGTAGATTTTTATTTATACACGTATAAAAAAAAATTATTTAAAAATAAAAAAATAATATATTTTTTCGTAGATTTATTCAAAGATTAATACATGGATTTTTATGTAAATAATTTGAAAGTTGTTTTGTTATTTATTTGATATCAATCATTTTAATTTTCATATATTTATTTTATTTTAATTTATTCAACGTGAAATCGGTTAAATCTTCTTAATCTACGTCCTTCGTTTCACATTTGATATCTTTATACGTTAGTGTTTTATATATTAAAAATGGAGTAAAGGGAAAGTGAGTTGGAAAGTGCAATAAAAGAAAAGTTTGTGGTGGTGATTGTAATTTAATTATTTTTTTTTATACAATTAATTTATGAATTGGGTTCCCTTTTTCCAAACTAACATTAATTAATATTACTTTTGGCCCTTTTTGGAAGTCTGCCGTGCCCTAGTTCTCATCCCCCTTCATTGGCTCCTTTTGAGGAATAAAAAGCACTTCATACTTATCTCTTTCGATTTGTGGTCTTATTATTTTATCCATTTCTCATATTTTTAAAAATATTTTTAAATGATATGATGCATAAATATATAAAAAACTAACATTATCATTCAAATTAATTAAATTGATTAGATAATCATTCATCAATATAAATTATCAATTTCAAATTCTTAGTTGGTTGGATTTAAAACGTATATTTATATCAATGTTGCTAAAAGTGTACCTGAAATCTAAGGGTAAAGTGATTCAAAATTTAAAGGTTTAATTGATGGTTGAACAATGATTAAACTATATACAAATATAAAATAAATTTATATCATTTTAAATTTTTAAATAAAGCCGACTGGACTGGGTTTTTAGCTAATCAATCCGATTTTTAATAGTGAAAATCAGTTTTTCTATTTTATTTTTATTTTTTTAAAAAAATCAGACCGGACTTATGGCAGGATCACCTCTATCCCAAGTGATTTTAACTACATTGATTTTGATATGAAAATGTTCCAAGTTGGATTTGTGATTAACATGATTGAAAAGTATATATTAATGAATTTGGAGAAATTACAAATAATTGTCCAAGTAATTACCATAATAACAATATCATCAATATAAAAAAATATGTAATATTTTGATTTAGTGTTTTATTCTAAATACTAAATACAAACTATTATATTTATTATATAATATATTTAAGTCTGACTCGGGTCAATTGAAGTAGTAAAAATGAACCCTAGCGTACTCAATTAAATGCCCTTATATAATATCAATAAAATATAAATTCAAAATAAATTTAGAGGGGAAAGAGTTTGTGGAAATGACACGTGTCAAGAGCAAAGCTTTGTGGCTAAGGAAGAAAATATCATTAAAAATGCAAAAGAGCACCTGAAGTGACCCCATTGTGTTGCACTTTATGACAGAGCAAGGTTTCATATGTAACCTTATCTTAGTTCAAAACAAAATGATATATTAAATAATGTAAAAATTAGGGCAATTGAACCAAATCCAATAAAACTTAAGTGTTTCTAGTATTTAAATTTGTCTCGAAATGGACTAGATTTGATTAAATTCGAGTTTGAAAAGTAAGATATTGATGATTTGTATAAGGGTTCATTTGGTGTAAGTTTCAAAATATTCGATGTTTATCCATTTTGAGACTACAAGCATAATTAGGAGTAAACTCAATTTGAGCTTGTCTCCATTAGAAAATATTAAAAATCGAGCTGGAATTTGATAGTGGATGGAATGACTTGTGAACTAGCTCATATTATGTAGGTCAAGTAATCACATTATCAAAAATATCATCTTGGTCTTCAAGATTACAAAAGTATATATTTGGTCCTCCAATGGACCAAAAGTACTATTTCCAAAACTTGAGAGAGTCAAATGTAATTTCCATGTAATAAAGAGGGTACCATCGTTGAAGCAAGACGTACAACTAACGAAAAAATTGTCGTCCTGTCCGAGAATGATCTATATATACATGATACGGTCATATGCGGAGACTTGCAACGTGAAAACCCAGATCTTATTCTGCTTTTGTGTAAGAATTCTCTCGATTCAAAAAAAAATGGAGCAAAGATCCCCGAAGAAGTTCTGCAAATTGGTTCAGCTTATGTATTTCATGTTAAGAAAAGGGATTTGTAAAGCGAAACTGATCGCCGCTTTCAGTCTGTTAATCAAGCGTAGCAAGAGTAAGATCGCCGGAAAAAACCTTATTTTTCATTCCGGCGACGTTTACGAGTTTAGCTGTAGTAATACTCCAGATTACAGAAGTTTTAATAAGATGCAGATGAAAAAGCCCAGCCATAGTGAGTTTGTGAACTTAAGTGCGTCTTCTTCTCCTGCGCTTCCAGGTTTTGGCGGACGCCGGTGGTGAGACAGCCGAGGGTAACAGATTCGCCGTTTCTGGAGATGGAGGAAGATTTTGGAATTGATGAAGCTGCTGAACAATTTATAATGAAATTTTACAGAGGATTGATGCAGTACAAGGATACACCTTGACAGTATTTCTGTTTTCTTCATTTTCTTCTTTTTAATCCCAGTAAATGTGTGTTTGTGAATGTTGTATAAAATATAACAATATTTAAAAGGTTTATTATGTTAAATACATAATAAAAAGTCAATAGATTTTTTATTTCCATTAAAACTATCTTCTCTATTTTATTGGTGAAGTGGATTTGGAAGTAAAGAAATATTTATCTACATATTATATTATATAAATAATAATAGAATTATAGAAGATATAGATGGAAAATATACCGAGATACAGAGGATATATTGGTTTCTATTTCTATTTCTACATAAATGACTTTCCAGAATTAGTATGGAATACACCTATGATGTTTGGTGCGTCAACGCGGCAATAATGGATGTGTCGGGTTTTCGACGCGTTTAAAATTTATAATATATAAATAATACTTTAAATTCAACAACATTTAAAATTCATAAAAATATGTAACTTCATTAAAANGCCAAAAAAAGCTACAATTAAATAAATATTTAGGGTTTGTTGTGCCTTTATATAATATTTTAAGTTAATTGATGCTAATTATGAAATAAATTACATAGTATTTTAACAATTGGAGTCTTTAATTTATGTATTTATGAGAACTCCAACTTCATAATTGTGCATTCTGAAATTTTATTCTTTCTATTCATATGAGTTATCTAAATATCATCATTCTTTATTTTAAATACTATTATAAATAATTTCTCTCTAGTACCTACAATAATGTAAGGATACTTAGAATTTGTAACTTTTATTTCTTTATATATTATTGTTTTTATGTATCTACTAATTATATGTAATTATATTCTTATGGTATAACCACCTTTATGCGTTAAATTAATATTTGCCATTTTTACGAGTGTTAAACATTTTAAAATTTGATTAATTTGATATTCTATTTTCTAAATTAAAAGTGTAATCGATCGGTAAAACTGGATAACTGATAGACTAAAACCACTAATCTGGTAACCAAAATCGAATAAATCCGACAGCTAGTTGGGTAAGTTCCAATTAAAAATCGGCTAAATCGAATTGTTTAAACCATATAAATTGGCAAACCGTCTGTTTTCGCACTCCTACCGATCAATTCAATATCGATATATACCAATCGATTTTAAATATATATATTCTATAATTATTTTAAAAATTATAACATTATTTCTTTTTTTATAAAACTATCATATCTTGATATGATAGTAGGACATATGATGTTAGGATATGGGTGCACCGATTCGTGGATACATGGATTCGAGTACGTGGATTTGCCATATCTAGAAGTATCTCAATAATAATATAAATATTAATTTAATTAAGTTACTATTTGAACAATAAAATTTAAAATGAGATTAAAGTTTATATTCAAGTTAGTACAAATAATACATGAACAATTAAACTTAAAATTTTAAGATGAAAAAATCCATTACTACATCTAAATCAATCAATTAAATGTCAATTTGTATTTTTTTGTATTTTTTGGTATTCATTTTAAAAAATATACATTCCGATACACATATCGTGTATCGGTATGAGTATTGGTGAATTGATGTATCCGATACACCAAATTTTTATATTTGGGAAAATCCAAACATCATAAAGTAAGATACTATCTTTCTTCTAAAAGTATATCGTAAGGACGTGAGTTGTAATAAAAATTGAACGTTGAGAACTCAATTGAAGAACGCCTTAGAACGACCTTTGATGATGGCTCCTCATATAAAATTGATACACATATTAAATTTATATTGTGGAATTAATGATATGAATTGTGTTTTATATATAACTTATAGGAAAAACATTATAATAAAAAATTTAAACAAATCATTATTATAAGTAGATTTTTATTTATACACGTATAAAAAAAAATTATTTAAAAATAAAAAAATAATATATTTTTTCGTAGATTTATTCAAAGATTAATACATGGATTTTTATGTAAATAATTTGAAAGTTTTTTTGTTATTTATTTGATTTCAATCATTTTAATTTTCATATATTTATTTTATTTTAATTTATTCAACGTGAAATCGATTAAATCTTCTTAATCTACGTCCTTCGATTCACATTTGATATCTTTATACGTTATAGTGTTTTATATATTAAAAATGGAGTAAAGGGAAAGTGAGTTGGAAAGTGCAATAAAAGAAAAGTTTGTGGTGGTGATTGTAATTTAATTATTTTTTTTTATACAATTAATTTATGAATTGGGTTCCCTTTTTCCAAACTAACATTAATTAATATTACTTTTGGCCCTTTTTGGAAGTCTGCCGTGCCCTAGTTCTCATCCCCCTTCATTGGCTCCTTTTGAGGAATAAAAAGCACTTCATACTTATCTCTTTCGATTTGTGGTCTTATTATTTTATCCATTTCTCATATTTTTAAAAATATATTTAAATGATATGATGCATAAATATATATAAAACTAACATTATCATTCAAATTAATTAAATTGATTAGATAATCATTCATCAATATAAATTATCAATTTCAAATTCTTAGTTGGTTGGATTTAAAAAGTATATTTATATCAATGTTGTTAAAAGTGTACCTAAAATCGAATGGTAAAGTGATTCAAAATTTAAAGGTTTAATAGATGGTTGAACTATGATTATAAAATATAAAATAAATTTATATCATTTTAAATTTTTAAATAAAGCAGGTTGGACTGGGTTTTTAGCTATTCAATCCAATTTTTAATAGTTAAAATCGGTTTTATATTTTTTATTTTTTTTTTAAAAAATCAGACCGGACTTATGGCAGGATTACATTTATCCGAATCGATTTTAACTACATTGATTTTGATATGAAAATGTTCCAAGTTGGATTTGTGATTAATATGATTGAAAAGTATACATTAATGAATTTGGAGAAATTACAAATAATTGTCCAAGTAATTACTATAATCACAATATCATCAATATAATAAAATATGTAATATTTTGATTTAGTAGTTTATTCTAAATACTAAATACAAACTATTATATTTATATATTTATTATATAATATCTTTAATTATGAATTGGGTCAATTGAAGTAGTAAAAATGAACCATAGCGAGCTCAATTAAGGCTATGTTCTATATGCATTCTCAAATTGCATTTTGATTTTAGAATACATTATTGCAATTTTTACAGAACACTACAGCATTTACATTCTGATTATAAACAGAATGCATTTTCAAATTGTTATTTGAAAGCAGAATGGGGTAGGAGGTTGGATCTGAAAATTAGAATGCATTCTCGTTATTTAAATTATAAATATATATTTTAAAAAATCATATTTTCTTTCACCTTCAACAATCTCACATTTATAATGTCGTTTGGCATATTTGTAAGTTGTCAATTCTCATGTATCTTTAACGTGCAATTATAACCATACATAATTTCTTTTATCAATTACAGAACATTCAATGCATTCTTGATTTATAATCACATTCTGAAAACACATTCTCAAACTGCATTCTAATTTTTAAAACGCATGCAGAACATAACCTAAATGTCCCTTATATAATATCAATAAAATATAAATTCAAAATAAATTTAGAGGGGAAAGAGTTTGTGGAAATGACACGTGTCAAGAGCAAAGCTTTGTGGCTAAGGAAGAAAATATCATTAAAAATGCAAAAGAGCACCTGAAAGGACCCCAATGTGTTGTACTTTATACTTTATAACAGAACAAGGTTTTCCATGTAACCTTATCTTAGTTCAAAACAAAATGATATATTATATTATATTATATTAGGGCAATTGAACCAAATCCAATAAAACTTAAGTGTATCTAGTATTCTAATTTGGCTCTAAATGGACTAGATTCGATTAAATTTTAGATTGAAAAGTAAGAATTCGATGATTTGTATCAGGGTTCGTTTTGTATAAGTTTCAAAATATTCGATGTTTATCCATTTTGAGACTACGAGCATAATTAGGAGTAAACTCAATTGAATCTCCTCTCCGTTTTAAAATATTAAAAATCGAGCTGGAAATTGAATCATGATGGTGAATCGAATGACTTGTGAACTAGTTCATTTGTTTGCATTACTATTATATTATATAGGTCAAGTAATCACATTATCAAAAATATCATTTTGGTCCTCAAGATTACAAAAGTATAATTGATATTTGGTGCACCAATTGGCTAAAAATACTATTTCTAAAACTTGAGAGAGTCAAATGTAATTTCATGTAATAAAGAGGGTACCATCGATAAAGCGAGGCGTACAACTATCGAAAATGCCGTCCTGTCCGAGAATTATCTATATATACATGATACAGTCATATGCGGAGACTTGCAATGTGAAAATCCAGATCCTATTCTGCTTTTGTGTAAGAATTCTCTCGAATGGAGCAAAGTCCCCCGAAGAAGTTCTGCAAATTAGTTCAACTTATGTATTTCATGTTAAGAAAAGGGATTTGTAAAGCGAAACTGATCGCCGCTTTCAGTGTGCTAATCAAGCGCAGCAAGAGTATGCTCGCCGGAAAAAACATTATTTTTCATTCCGGTGACGTTTACGAGTTTAGCTGTAGTAATACTCCAGATTACAGAAATTTTAATAAGATGCAGATGAAAAAGCCCAGCCATAGTGAGTTAGTAGCGGTGGCGATTGAGTTTGTGAACTTAAGTGCGTCTTCTTCTCCGGCGCTTCCAGGTTTTGGGCGGACGCCGGTGGTGAGACAGCTGAGGGTAACAGATTCGCCGTTTCTGGAGATGGAGGAAGATTTTGGAATTGATGAAGCTGCTGAAGAATTTATAATGAAATTTTACAGAGGATTGATGCAGCATTGTTAGATTTGATGTTGTATCTCAAGATATGGATTGAGCTTTTACAATGTGACGGTCTAGAATTATTCAAATAGGTCGAGTCCATGCTCATGTCTTTAATTATGTGTTTTTTCTATTCTAATATTGTATTAGATTTTCCATTTTGATATCAAAAAAACTAGCAGCTATATTGTTATTGAAGTTCTTATTTGAGAGTTAGATCGAAAGTGTGGTCTCGTAGCCTTACATAGCTACGAGACCACCACTAAAATCGTTTTATATATTTTAGTATTATGTTATTAGTTTTTATCGTTTGTATTTTGTTTTCAACATTTTCGGATTTATCCTACAAATCGAGGCTTCTAGTTCGGAAGCTAGAGAACTTCTTTCAAGCACAAGGATACACCTTGACATGTATTTCTTTCTTCTTCCTCTTCTTTTTAATCTCAGTAAATGTGTGTCTGTGAACAGTGATGAGTTGAAGAAACAATGGGTTTGTTTGGTACCACGATTAAAAGTGCGGTGAGTTACGGTGAAATGATCCAATCGTAATTTTTTTATTGCACACAAAACACAAGCGTAATTGCGATGTGATAATCATTAAAAAATTGTGATATCATCACAGCTGTTAAAACCAGTTGTGGCTTCATCGTTATTTTAGAAAAGACTCATTCACCATTACTTCTATTAATTATAATATAATTATATTTATTATTATTATACATATAAGGGTATATTAGTATTTTTACATAAATCACGATCATAATATTTCAATTTTACCAAACATACTTAAAAATTCACGATCATCAATCTCACCACACCTCACCACACCGCAATTTTAAAAAGCTAAACCAAACAAATCCAATATTGGGTATGTTTCGTTTTCAAATTAAAAGTACGATGAGATTATTATATCGTAATTTTTAAACGTATACAAAAAAATAAATTTACGGTCTTTCATCACGAAAAATTCATTATTTCATCACATCTATAAAATCAGTTGTGTCTCATCAAGATTTAATAAAAAATGAATTTATTCTCACTTTTAATAATTATAATATGTTATATTTATTCTTTTTATTATATATAAGATACATTATTATTTTTACATAAATCACAATAATAATATCATAATTTATTGAATATATTTAAAATTCTACAATTATCATATTTCAGCTAGATGATCTCACAATAACAATTCATCATATCTTACCACATTTTAATTTTAAAAAGTTCTAACCAAACAAAACCCATTAAAATTAGTATTTTCTCTTAATTTTTAATCAC